>JBBCBC010000007.1:17946625-18177241 GCA_037126765.1 Stenogyne calaminthoides
TAAAGGCGGTCAGTTAAAAGATTATCAGATTAAAAGGCAGTTAAAGAATTATCAGTTTGGTTGTTTTCATACTTTGTAAGTCGATTAAGCTAACGTTCAACAAGCAAGTTACATAAGATTAAGCTTCAATACGCAAAGAAGCGAAAAATACAACAATGAAATAATAGAACTTTTCATTAATAAAGACCCGGAGGTTAGATTTACATTACAAGTTACAAGTACAAAAGGACCGGGAATCGATTACATAAACCTAAACCATAAACCCCTAAAGCCCTAACCCTAGAAGGGTGAGAGAGACTTTAAAGATTTTAGGCAGATGCTCCCCATTTCCCCCCAACCCTAAAAGGCGTGAGAGGCTTTGAAATAATCCTAAAACCACCCCTCGAGCTTGGAGTGAGGGCGAGACCGGCGACGTGAAGGATTTCTAAGCCCCGGGGCCCACAGTCACCAAAAATCAATGGGCTCTCCGGTGTTAAATGGGACCTGGTCTGCGAAAGATGTGTCTGAACCACATGGCCACAAGTGTCACATGCAAATATTGAGTTTGATATCGATGATCAGGCTGTTATGCGATCAAGATCGAATAAACTCGTATTTTTATATCGAATAGAGTCATTGAAGTTAATTAGTCATCTCGATAGGCACACAAGGTGCATCACGGTTAGGAGAAGTGTCTTCTCATTTGCGATAATGAATCTATATACTCGGTGGTAGAGAAGCTTAACAATAATTGTATATGTTATCTTCGATGGCAACAAAGCGATAATAAAGGGACACAAGGTTTGATTTGAGAAAATTTGAAATCATTTGAAAAGGGTTAAAGGTTTTTCTGGGAAGTTTCACCGAAATAAGGGTTCCGCGAGGGAATACATGGTTACAAAACTTAAAAAGAAGATAAGTATGGTGAATGGGTTATGTTGTGTAAATCATTGGTCGAATTTATAGAGGAAGCGGCGGTCTGCAATGCAAATTTGATTTCTCAAAGCCTTTTAGAAATTTAGCGCAAAGGACGGTCTGCGTGAAAATCTTAGCTTGGCGATTGGATAAGCTTCTGACGATTGATATCCCAAAGTAACCCGGACTATTATTCTGAATGTCAAATCATCTTTGACTTGAGAATCGAGATGACTCTCCGATTTTCCAAGACTAAGTTTTTTCTTGGTAACAACATCCCCGAAATTGACTTAGTGCATGTAGAATCAGTTAGGTCAAGCCCCGAAATCTGATTAAATAAAGAGGCGGTCAGGATGAGGAAGATCGGTGAGTATGATACCTCAACAAATCATATAAATCGATCAATAAGTAATCGGAGATAGCATTTGAAGGGAACTTCAAGCCCGATCGATAAATCGATCGAGGAAGAAGAAATATCGGACTCAAAAGTGGAGCGGATCGATTAAGCAGAGACGGTTGGGAAATTATAAGTTAAGCTAAAGATCAACAAGTGGTACAAAAGCGGACTTCCAAGTGGTATTGATGATTACAATATCGATCAACCGGAATCTGCATTTTTAATCGGATTACTATCTTGTAGCGGATGAACTCTTCATTTGATTAGGTAAAATTATGTGTAACTATGCGGATTTGGCACCAAAATTGTTGAAGAAAAATTTGTAAAGTTTGGTGTTACATGGGATCGAGAATCAATGGAGGTGGAACAAATTCTAAGAAGGTGCAATCTCAAAAAATATTGTCTTTGCTCCGTACCGATCCGGTCTGATTATAAGTCTTAGAATTCTTGAGAATTTGAAAGGTGGACACGGAAAATCCACGGAGATGAAGCGATTTCTTGATAAATGGAGAGGATATCGGACTTACAAATCTTGATATAACTTTTTATTCAACACCCCAAAGGAAAAATCTCTCCACTTTCGCTTTCCATGGAGAATGAAGGCGAAGCCCGATCAAAATGAACTCTTCGGGTGATAAACGCAAACTATAGGCTTTATCGGGGCCCTATGTTGAAAAAATACCGTCCCCATTTGACGTTACAGCAAAAACAATTATGGGTATTTCTTTTCGGCCCCGATGGATTAACAAGCGACCGAAATGTATAGTATGGCGCTATTATCGATGGAGCGAAAATATTAATTGGCGTGGTTTTTACGGAAAATTTATTTTGCTCGAAACATGTCGGGTTTGGGTTAATTGAGCGAGACAATCTTTTGAAGAAGAATCCAACGAATCTCCAACAAGTTCTTGATCATTAAGAAGGACAAGATGCCCCGATCTTGAATGGGATCGAGCAGATGAAGTCTACAAGGCCTTTCTCTCAACAACTTTATATCTATGGTAAATAGATGATGATATCGTGCCCGCTCCTAGGTTAAGAAAGGGAAGAAACAAGGAGGCGACTCGTCACGCAGCGATGCTCCTCAAAGAAGAAAGCTGGTAAAGGCGCAAGGGAGAAGCGGCGAAAGTAAGCAGGACCCACCGCGGCTTTTTTTAAAATGGAAGGATGAAGAAGGAGATGAAGATCGACTGATCTTGAGAAGATCAAATGCTGATCGCCCCACAGAGTTGAGAGCTCGCGGGCTTGATCGAAAAATGAAAGATCTCTATCACTGATCTCGCTCTAATTCACCACTCGGACTTCTATCTACTGAGCATATCTCCTTCTCCTTCCTTTCGTGAACACGAAAGTTCACCTTTTTGCGAACCGGTAAGATCCTGCTGCTGAACCCGGATACTGCAGTACTTCTGGCCAGAACCCCTCTGATTGACCCGATCCGGCATCGGCTACTCGGGCGCCAAAAACCCTCTACATCTCATCAACGCTGAACACAGTCGTCACGAATAGTTGATTCTGAGTCCGGATCATCCAAGACCATCCAGGAAAATGGTGAATGAGAATTGAATCTGAAATTGATGAGTTGTGCGGGGTTGGAAGCCCGTCTGTTATTCGGAAAATGGAGATCCTCACCTAGAAAGATCTCCGTTTGAAGAACTCTCATATTTCATGTCATTATTGAGCAGATGGGAGTCTTTGATGCATTCGCGATTTTGATTCGACATGAAGAAATGTCTGCTTAGAAGTAGGATCACCCAATTTGGTGATAAGCTTCTTTGAAGCGATCAAAGCTCGGTCCCAGGAAATTTGGAATAATTGAACAAGTTGAACTAGAGGTTTGTTCTTGAAACTCCTAAGAAGAAGATGATCTAGAAGATGATCTATGAAGGATGTGGGAGTTCTTAGATGATAGTGGAAGCTGTCTTTGCGATTCATGACCCGAAAAGCATAAACAAGCCCCAGAAATGATCGGGTGATGCAAAATATTCACACAACACACTTCACCATTGATCAACTTAAGGAGATCGGATCTTGTTTTAAAGATCTTGAAAAGAAGAAGTTGAGGAGTGTTGGCGAATGAACTTAGCAACCTGATAAACGTCGGAAATGATTGGCCTCAAACAAATAACGGATCAGCGGGGTGGTTATTTCCCGGATTGAAAGCAATCAAAGATCGATTCTCTCAAAGCTGTGACCAACTTTGCTTTGAATTTAAAAAGGCGGTTGGCGACAAAGCTAGTCGGGTTGATCAACAACAAGTTTCTCTTACGATGGTCAGCTGAAAAGCTTGAAATGACTAAAGAAAAACTTGATAAACTTCATTCTTACCCTACTCTTTGTAGTTGAATCTACCAAAGAAATTGGTGATCTCAAAGATTCAAAATCTATCTACTCAAGCTCAAAGGTTTTATCTGTAAAGATCTTAACAAGGTCATTTTAATTGACTTTGGATCTCGACTTCCCACCTCAATTTTCTTTTGGTCAGTCAAACCAAGGAACCATTTGAGAAACGGCCCGACTTCATCCAGGCCAACCGAAAAAGCGTGATTGATGGTTGAATCCTATGGCGAGAAGACCCCATGCGGATCGTTTGCTAATGAAGTTTACGGGAAGATGGAAAAAGTCAAAGCAAGAAAAGTTAGCCGGTTTTGGGACATCAAAACTGTACCCGACCACTCGGTAAGAAAGTCATGAAAACTGTACAGCAGGATGCATGTCGATAAGGAAATGGCGAGAAACTAAGGGCAGTTATGCGAAGAAGCTCGTATTAGTGAAAAGAAGAAAGAAGGGGTAGAAAAAATTGGCGGTGAAGACAAAAAAAAAATCTGGTCGGCGAAGAAAAGCGGTAAAAGCTGGAAGCGAAACTTCGGTTGCGGCAAGAGTTGATGAAATCATTCAAAAGCTACTTGCTCATCTTTGATAGGTTAGAATGGAATAAGATCGAAGTGAATGAACTACGGATGCATTTGTTCACTGGACCTGGTGCCACAAGAAGAATCACCGGATCTTGGAATTTCTCAAGCGGTTGGAGAACAAGCACCCAGTTTTACGAAATATCTGAAAATGAGGCGGATTAATCAATGTGAGAATATATGCGTCAAAGTATGGCGTGATGGACTACTCGAAGAAAACCGGATGGCTCGTTTGTGGGACTAGCATTTCAAGGTTCTATTTTGACATCTGAACAAAGCTTGCATAGCCGATCGTCAACGGATCAATGATGTCGAAATGGAAGCTATACGGATATTCAGCGTCCCTCGGGATCAGCGAAAATGCGAGGAGGGATATAAGCAAATTTAAAGATCGGAGGAAAGGCTGTTTAGGATCGGTTTGAATTTAAACTCAAACTTTTACGATGTAACTTTTATAATTGTCATCTGCTGAATGAAAAGTTTATTCTTTTTACGATCTAAGACAAAATCTCATTGTCTTACGATTATGTGTTCTTTACTATTTTATATTTATCAAGCGTGTTGGTTTCTCTCAAGTGTTTTGGTTTCATCAAAAATAGGGAAATTGTTGGAAATTTAGAGTTTTGATGAAAGTTCCAAAACACGTATAATAGAACCGATCGGACACTGTTAGGCGTGATGTTTCTAAATACGGTTATAAGATGACCGATTGATACTTATTGTATAGAACAAGCGATGTATAAGATAGGTCATATTGAGGAACTTCAGTATGTATAGAGTCGAATCTAAAGACATTGAGAACAAAAGACCCGGTGAAGTCAAAAGGAAAGAGCCGGAAAGGCAAGGAAAGGCAAGATCGGGCGATCGATAAAGTCGGAATGATCGAGTAAAATCGTGAAGCTCAAACTCGAAGACACGAAGATTAGATGACTACAAGAAGAACGGACTAGAAGACCTACATGGTAAAGTGCACGCTGGATTGAGCTAAAACTAACTAGCACGAGGAAGACTCTATCGAGTGGTGTCGGTTATGGCCCGGTCGGTCCAGCTCCACCAGTGTGCTTGATGTTTCACCAAAGTCATCGTTGTTGATATGAACAAGAAAAGATCTCGACTTTAGTTGGTAGAACAAACAACGAAAAGTATTTTTTGTTAACGATAAAGAACAAGACAACGTATGAGCGGGCCGTAATATGGAGATGTCGGACTCGGTTTTACTTGAGCGCTGGTCCTCTCCAAATAAAAAGGCACCTTGAGTGGGACCATGGCAGTACATATTGCCCGTCATTTCTTGGCCCGGCCCGGGCGTTGTCATGATCGATCTGGCGTCCACGGGGCATATTGTGCAACCGGAAATGTACCGCCACTTATTGGGGAGGTTGGCCAAAGCGAGGGGAGGACTCACGGGAAAGTAACCACCTCGGGACAAAGTCGGCAGGCGAGGTTTCGGTAAAGGTAAAGAGCGATTGTCGAATTATGAAGATTAATGTAAAACAAAGAGGATCAGGGCAAACCATAATGAGGACTTACTCGTGCACCCGTTCCTCCTCCGGTAAGAAGGAGTCATCATCGTCGCGACCCACCTGCCCTCCGGTACGGTAATTTCTTGACTAGCGAGGCGGCAATTTGGGGTCGAGAGTCGCCGGCCCCGATTAGGCGGACTGATCTTTCTTCTGACCCCTATTGATTTCCGGACTCGTCGTGAGATCTCTTCCCTCACTCTTGCGGCGTGCCTGGAAATCGTGAGTATTCGATCTGTAGTTCTATCTTGCCTTTAGCCGGCGTTGGAGGGACCAGTGGGGACGAACGGAAGGAACGTTGGTGGGGGTCGGCCGGAGAGTTTCAGAGGTGTGATCATCTCATGTTTCCCGAGCAGTTTCCTACGTGAGGCCATGATGTCGCGGAGGCTTGGCGATAAGCAGGGCGTTAGAATTTGGAAAAGAATGTGAAACCCGACCCGGTCAGGTCAGCGTCGAAAAATGTAATAGGCCACGAAGTAAACTTTCTGAGGGATTTTCGGATGGCGGGATAAATTATACGGGGCGGTGTTGGTCGATCAAGCTCGGTGTTCAAAACATTCCGTCAAACAACTTCGGTGGAGTGTCGCGAGCGATGTTGAATCAACTGAAATCTGATAAAGGTGTCGGCGGTGGTGGGTGTAAAACTGCAAAGAAAGAGAATTAGATCGATGCGAGGTTAATAGAATTGGGAAAAGAGCGAAACTCACTATGTTAGGACCGGTGGGCATAATCGGTCGGGAGCGTGTATAGGCGAAATGAAGGGTCTCTGACTCCCGCCCTAGGCGAACCACCTTCTACATTACAAGCCGTCGATTTTTGTTAGGGATCCAGCTCGCGAAACCGCGCCCCAAAGTCGTCGCGACATTATAGCCGCGGCACAGGTAATGGGCGTCATCACAAAAGATATTTCCCGGGGTTAAACTGGCAATATAGCCCGACTGTCCAACCGGTTATTGTGGAAAAGAATGTAACCCGTCCATTAGGGGGTGATGCAGGTGTTTTCGATTCTAAGCCGTCGATGGGTGGGAGATCGTAGGGTGAAGCGGGAATCAAGTCAGGCATCCGTTATCGTTAGTTATTTTGATCATGCCGAGGGCGGTGGTCGACCCTTTTCATCGGAGAAGGTATACGTAAAAGTGTCGTCGGGGAACCTTATAAAAGGCTGCGGAGGATTACCGCGTAGCCATCGGTGAAAACGGACTGTTTTATCTTGCTTCGCCCTTGAAGTCCAGACTTGCCGACCTCCGTAGTTCGGGCGATCTTTAATGTGTATTAATGCAGGCCACGTATAGTGGTAGTCAAAAGCCGCTCATAAGCCCATATTCCGGGGCGTTGGAAGGCCGGGTCTACTCCGGCGGGACGGCGAAAGGAACTTCGGTTCAAAAAGGAATGAATGTAATGTCGTCCAACTCCTCTCGAAATTGGTCATCATCTCCATCACCGTCCGGCCCGGTCTTGCGTGCCACCCGTGATCGGAGACGTCATGGAGTCGAAGTGGCGATCTACGTATTTACTCACGATGATACAACTCAGCTGTCCTTGTTATCGTCATCTGAAGATGAAAAACCAGGAATGGAGGCGAGGAAGCCCGGTCCGGGCACGAAGCCATTGACATGAGGGGAAAAGCCGGTTACACAAGCTATCCGGGTCTGAAATAGCGAAGAGCGGACGGGAAGTTCGGATTGGGTTTTGAGAAGATATGAAAAGGAGGAAGGGTTTTATGGAAAATTTGGGCATATTTATACTTAAGAGGCAGGGGAAATATAAATTCAAAATTCTTGGGGTCCCCGGAAGTGGGGCGATGTGGGTGGTGCGTGGGGAGCACGCGATCACCGATTAAAGTGAACTTCGCGAACTTTGAAACATCATCACGTCTGCGAACCATCATTCGCAATCCCTATCACTGTCGGGCGGTTGGGGAGACCTAAGCGACTCACGACTCCCAAGGATGGAGACTTGACTCGAACACGAATCCCGAAGATGGACTTTCTTTGTAAGTCGACTAATTTGAATGATTCAAAGATAAGATCCACGAAGCCCGAGCTTCATGACCTTTTCGTCTTGAGGCCAATTTGTTGTCGGGGGAATAACCCGATCTAGGAAGGCTTGGGATTGGGTAATCTCATATGTAACTTTTATCGACTTTGTCCAGTTGGAAGCGGAGACCGGGAGGCTGACTTTGGAGTTCGGGGAGGTGCGCTTGTTAATCTGACATAACAAGAAGGTCGTGAGCGACACCAAAAAAGAAATCGGTCGCGATCAAAGTGGTATGACTTTGGTTAGATATATATGGACAAGATTAAAGGCCGATTATGGTGGTAGTTCTTGGGATGTAACGGGGAAAGCATATCAGTCATTAGTGACTTACTTGAACAAGGAAGGAAACCTGATCGATTACGAGAGAAAAGCCCTGAGGCTGTAGCCCTAGATTTATGTACATAAATATTACTTGTAATGTACATTGTAAAGGATCAAACTTTTAGTACTCTAGGAATATATTATCTGTCTGAATCCTGGCTTGGTGGCCCCAGGCGTGATCTATTCAAAGATAAAGCGGGTAATCAAATCGGCGTGTCTTTCCTTTGCTTTTGCCGTTATATTGATCGGGTCTCTTAACAATTAATTGTTTGTTCATGCGTAATCAAGCCGGATGCAACCCACGACCAATGATCATGCTCATCTTCTAGCCTCATCATGTAGTTCTTGGCCGTTGAGAATTCTTAACCGAGGCGAACAAAAGCATTTTTTGAAGACATCATGCATCATTTATGTCATCTTGGTCATGAAGCGAGGGCCCATTTCCTCAACAATTTGTCTAGATCATCGATCATTCTTCTCAATAGTTTAGCTTCAAGATAAGCGATTACATCTTTGTACATTTTCTCCATATCGTATTGAGCTCTATCCTTGCTCCTCGATTTTACCTTCGAGCAGATCATTTTTATGCGAGAGAGTTGTTTGCATTTGTAGCATATCGGATGATGAACTCATATTGTCCAACTTTTTAGTTTGACCCTCGATGTTACTTCCATCTGAGTTATCTTTTCCACCATTGGCTCTATCTTCTTTAGTTCATCGAGTTGGGGTTAGATCAACCACTAGAGCTTGTACAAGTGTTGGTTCCAAAGTAAGGTTGAGTGCTCCAATTGAGCCTCGATCGCATACCATAAACAAGATTTAAAGATAGGTACTTGATAACTTTGGCATAATTTACCATAGTGCGAAATGTACGAAGAGTGATAACAAGTCACGAGGTTATGCAGTATCGATCACGCTTTCGTCATCGGCTTCTTTTACACATCATCGTCACGAGTTTCTTTTCTTGTCGGACTCCTTCTCTTTCTCGGTTCGGTTCCCTTCTCGGGGTTCCCTTTCTCCTCCTTGATCTCTTTCTTCTTCGATAATAAGGCCCTGGATTCACCGGCCTCGGCATTCTTCTTCTCTCACCCTTTCTTTTTACAAAGCTCGTCCAAAATCGTGACTTTCATCACAGGCTTGGTCTTTACGTAACTTCCAGAACTCTTTTAACATAGCTGTTTCAGCATTCCACAGGTCCTCTCCTCCTCACGAAGGAGGCTATGTTTTAACATCTCTGGAAGTGTTTGGTTGAATATATAGGCGGTTGTTAAGTCGAAGATGAGATCACCAGAAAATGGGATATGGCCTTTCGGCTTCGGTATCTGTCTAGGATGACTTGTTCCCCATGTAGCCATTCGGTTTAACCTGCTCTCATGTGACTCTCGGGCTCTCGAGGCAGTAGGCTCGGTGTATAAGTTGTAGTGTTGATGGATCAAGAAAAAGGTTCATTAAAGTGCATCGAGTTCAAGCGATTCACGAGGTTGATTAGTCTGAAATGCAGGTTAGTCTTACCCGATGAATGTCTGGGTCCTTGAAAATTTCTGAGAAATTTTAGGAGAGCTCGAAGGTTTCAAAATATACGAGAATACATGTTCCTCGGTTTCTTGCTCATGTACATTCTTCACCACTGAGCAAGAACACGAGTGGAAATTCAACCTTTCTTTGATCTTGATTTGAGTTTCCTCGATTTCAGCCTCGCTTTTCGGCAATAGTATGAAGTCTTTTTTTAAAACGAGGCCCATACTTTCTTCTTGACTTTTCTCCTTTCTTCTTTTTCGGTTTCATCGGGGCTTTCCCCACGGCTTTCTTAGCTTCTTCTTCCTCTCCTCGGTAGATTTACGAGAGGTTTATGCAGTTTTCCACGACTTGTTCAACCAAGAAATATCTTCCCTCGAACTTCTTCCGTGGTCTCCTCCACGAGACTTCGATAATTTTCTCTTTCTTTTCCCTCAATGTCTTCTTGGTTTGGTTTGAACATGATCTTGGATCTTGGAAAAAGTTGTGATAGCAAAGATGACCTCTCTTCTCTGCATGTTTCCAAGATAAAGCAAATCTTGGTTGCATGTAAAATTTTCCTTTAATCACCACCCAGTCATTCACCTTTTGAATGTGCTTGGCTTGATCATTGATCACTTTGATCAAGTAGTGCAACCAATTAAATGCCGTTGAAGGTGAGTCTTCAATGTAGCCATTAACCTCAACTTAGGTTTGCTTATCTGCTTTCGAAACTACGGATCCACTCATAATGCATTTGCTCACAATATCTAAAAAGTACTTTCGATATTTAGGTTTCAAATGCTTATTCATTCAATGTAGCTTCAAACTTTCTTGGGATGCTTTCAATTTTGATCCAAATATTCTTGTTCCTACCCGCCCATGTACAACTTAGGGTCTTCCTAAATTCATTCGACTCATATATGGCATTCAAATTCTTAAGGATAATATATAACTCCTAACAAAATCCACATAATTTTTAAATGCACTAGATCTGACAAGTAATTTTAGAGTCTATGCAATTGTCTTCGTCTAATTGCATATTAGCAACAAACTCTATTACCTCTTTAGGCGTATTGACATGGGTTAATTTAAATCGAGACGGGTGAGCTTTGCCCGTTCGAAGCATATCTGCGCGCCTTCTCATCGTGATTTCGTTGGATGTGCTTTCGAGAAAAATAACATTTTAAACCAGGTGTTTGTTTGTAACAACAAGTTTGTGTAGTGAGCGGATAAGCGTCATTTTGGTGATTTTTTTGAAGAGTTTTTGGAAAGTGGAGAACTTGGGTGTCCAGATTTGTGGGAATCTGATGTCGTGAAGATGAAAGTTTTGAAATAGGGCTTGAATGAAGAATTTGTAATGGGTATAAGACTTTGATTCATAGAAAATCAGCGTGGATTAAAGGGATTGATGGTCAAGATTAAAAGCGGCTAAAATGGGTAATTGAAAGGGCGATTTACTTGAAGTACTTAGCCGCTTGATTTATCCTTATTTGTGAATAATGAGCATTGATTTAATTCTTTATTCCTGCCGGACCATTGACTTTCCTCGAGAATTTCAAGCGTCCCTGATTATTTCCTCGGTGTTTTATCATTTATTGCCAATGATTTACGAGATTCGGTTAGACAATAAATGTGGTGCATGATCAATAACTTCTTGAGACTAATTTTAATTATCGGTCTTCTTGAGTTTTGACCTTGATAAAAAGCGTCGATTATAAAAGCGAAATCTTGAACATCGGGATTCTTGAGTTTCCCAAGACTCGGTGTTAAAGGATTTTCAATTTTATCTGAGTTTTTTTTGATAGAACACGAAAAACTTCATGCATCAAAACCTTCAATTTTTGATTTGCCTTATTCACTGGATCCAGCATACCTAATTCAGCCGATAGTTCTAAAATCTTGATTGACGAAGGTTTAGTCAAGAATATCGGCTCTGTTTTATTAGTATGAATTTTCTCCATTTTGATATCATTCTTTTCAACATGATCTCGATGAAGTGATGTCGATATCAACATTCTTACATCACGGTGTGTAATACGGTTTTGTGTAATAACAATTATTATTATCACAAAATATAGGTACTTCATTGGCTATAATCTTATAATCCCTCAATTGTTATGCGAGGCGAAAGAATGCGTGCTGTGACGACTTCCTGACCCATGTATTGGCCCGATAATCTTGGTTTGCTCTTTGAGGTCTGTTTCTTTGAAAACCATGATATCGGTTTACTTTAAATAAATTGACAAGTTCACCTTAGACTTCTGTCAATTCTATCCTCCATGTCGACATCCCGAATAACCCGGTTAATTGAGGTTATCATCCATTTGGATACCATAATCCTCTATTCCGCGGTGTCTTTAAGATATTTGAGAATCTTTTTTGGCCTCCATGTGACTAGCCTTAGGATTAACTTGGTATATTGCACATATCCCAACGATAAATGTTATATCGGGGCCTACTTAACGTGAGATAGAGCAATGATCGATGATCCCTCTATAATCGATTGTGATTTATTGATTTCCCTTGGGATCGGGGATCCATCTTGTAGTTAGTATTCATGGAAATTCTAGCGCATTGCAATCTGTACACCATACTTAGCAATCGGATCTACGGTGTATTTTGATTGATTGATGAAGATTTCTTCCTTAGTTTGTTTCATCACGAAGTCGAAAAGAAATTCATCTCCCCATCATAGACATCTCAAACTTTCCTTTCATCGAGTAGAAAACTTCTCCCACTGGCTGATGATTTGGAGATCGAAATATGATGTCATCCACATAAATCTGAACTAGTAAAATATCCTTCCCATCTTCTATCTGAACAAAAGTAAGATCAGGTTCCTTTAATAAAACCATAGTCGATAAAAAAAAAAGAAAAGTATCATACCATGCTCTGCGGGTGTTTTGTTTAAGACCATACAAAACTTTTCTGAGCACGTAAACTTGGTTATTACGACAAAAATCACGGAGGTTGTTCCACATATACTTCTTCGTAAGCACACCATTAAAATGCACTTTTCATCCATTTGATAGGTGTGAATTTCATGTGGCATATCTGAAAATAATCGATGGCTTCTAGTCTTTTGAGGTGCAAAGGTTTCATCATAATCCAAGTCTTCTTCTTGGGAATAACCTTGTCGCAACTAACCTTGTCTTGTTTCTCACAATGTTGTTGTTTTCATCTCTCTTATTCTTGAACACCCACTTGGTTCCAATCACATTGTGCCTCTTGGAATTACGTCCCTTTAGCTCCCAAACTTCATTTCTTGTAAAAGCCCCAGTTCGGCTCTTCTTGCATAGCGATAATCCGGAAAAGAATCTTGAAAAAGCTTCTTCCAATCTTAGTAGGTTCTTTTTAGGATAGGAGCTGCGAACAAAGCACTTTCTCCATGGAACCTTCTTGTTTTAACTCATACGGTAGATCACCCACAATCTAACTTGTAGGATGACTATCAACCTTTTTCTCGTGGATGTTCCCCTTGATTGGTATCCTCAACATAAAAATGTTAGGTTCGGGGTAATTCATCAAATTCTAGGAACAACGAAAAAGGAGAAGTGAATCATCTTATAGGGGTTAATTCCATTCAGAACATTGTCGAGACATTTGTTCCCCAACCAGTTGATAGATTAAGAGTTTGCCTCGGTGACCACATGTTCATCGGCATTACATACACGAGTGCGAGGCGGTGTATGTTCGGTTAGTCGACTTCGGTGTGTTGGCTTTCCTTGATGGAGAATTTCCTTCTGAGTCTCACCATCACGAGTATTTCCATCCACGAACTTTCTTTATAAAGTCGATTCCTCCATTCATAAAAGTGATTGACTTCTTCTTTTTTCGGAGTTAGGATGTTTTATTATTCTTTTGAGGCTAAGTCTGGTGATTCTCTTGGTTCGATTCTCATAATCGTGTTTGTTTCTTACGAACACAAGTAGATTCATCAAAAACAACATGTGGTGTTTCTTCCCGCGTAAGAGTCCTCTGATTGTAAACTCACGAAGGCTTTTCTTGACTTGAAATATCCTAGAATATTCCTTCATCGACTTTGCTATCAAAGGTTTTCAAGCGATCTTTACCATTATTGTGTATGAAACACTTGCAACGAACCTACGAAAAAGAAAAGCAAGAGGCTTCGCTTTCATTCCCACAGCTCATAAGGAGTTTTCCTTGATTCTTGGTTAGCATGGATCTATTAAGGAGTAGCATCACGATATTGATAACTTGACCCCAAAATCTTTTAGGAATATCGGCTTGACAATCATTGTTCTTCTGACTTCTTTGGTCATATTTCTTCTTCAGCAACACCATTTTGTTGTAGGGTCCTTTACGGTGATGTTTCATGAGCTATTCCATTTCTTTTGCTGTAATCGGATATAATATGGTTGATAAATTCGGTTCCTTTTATCGATCGATTTTGACCACACTCAGTTCTTTTCAATCTTGAGTCTTTTCGGTGGATTGAGGCGGTTTTTATGCGAGTCTCTTTCTTACTTAGTAAGAATATGACCCATGTGTATCTAGAGTAGTCATCAACTACCACAAGTGTGTATTTCACGCCATTAGTGCTCACGGTGTCCTTTGGACCAAAGAGATCCATATGTAACAGTTGTAGAATTCTGTCAATAGAAACTTCTACTTTGCTTTTTGAATGATGCTCTGATTTGTTTTCCTTTCTGACAGGCATCACATACATGATCTTTACTGAACACTTCATTGGGTAACCCCCTCACAAGTGCTAATCTTGTAAGTTTTGTTCGGGGTTTTTGAAGTTTAAGTGATTGACCTTTTGTGCCCTGAACCAAGCGGTATCGATTATAACTTTTGCAACCAAACATGTATCTTTAGGAGATAATTTCTAATCGACAAGATACATTTCCTTTTCTAGTACCAGTCAGTAATATTTGTTGTGAAGTATTGTCTTTCACATAACATAAGTTCTTTGAGAACTCAACACTGAATCCTTTTTCACAGAATTGGCTGATAGAAAGCAAGTTATGCTTTAAACCAGACACATATGAAACATCATGGATATGAACAGAATCAATTTCAAGTTCCATATCCTTGATCATCCTTTGGAATTGTCTCCAAATGTAATGAGGTCTTTTTTTATCAACATAGTCGGTGAGTAATTGCTTATATCTGTCATATGTCTTAAACATCCCTTGTCCGGATACCATCACGGCGGGTGCCAATTCATTTCCACTCATCGGGGGCTATGTTGTCTTCATTATTTCGATGCCCTTTTCTTCCCGCGAAAAAATAGATCAGTCTTAGGTACCCGGTTGGTGTAAGGTCCTACGGGGTTAAATTACCTTTTGGAACCCAAATCTGCGATAACTCTAATTACTTTAGAGTGGTGATTTGTCTCCCATAAACATCTACATACACATTCACCACCCTAGGTGCCTTGGCGATTACCGTGTGTGAGTGTCGGCCTTATGCTTTATGAACATGAGCCTTAGAGTTCTTCTTGGGTTCGGGGCCTCTTGTTCAAATACCTTAGCTTTGGTGTGGTGGTCTCTATCTCTGTGACTTGGGTTCGGAAACCTTTACCCTTAGGCAAGTAGGGTTTAGGTTACTGTCTTTGAAATTGTGGTCTTTTCGGTAATCTTAGGACTTGGTCTTTTTAGGTTGAGAATATCTCTGCTGAGTGTTTCTCTTCTGAAAATTCCTCACGATAGTTCGGTCTTGATTTCTTGGTTGGTATTCTTAGCTTTGAGGCATTGAAATCTTGGCCTAAAATTTCTCTTGAGTGTTCATGTTTTCTAGCCTTTTCACGAGGTTTGGGCTATCTTCCTGAACCTTGGTTTTAAAAAACATAGGTCATTTACCCTTGTGCAAAACTACGGGTTGTTCTTGATAAGAAAGATTAGTACATATCCTTTGGTTTAACAAAGGCAGTCTTAGTCTTTACTAAAAGCGGCATTGAAGACCTTGTGAGGTTCCCCTTATTATATCCCAATCCGGCCTTTATAGTTCTTGGTCTTTGATAACTCTGAATTTCATCTATTACTTTAGATCACGAGAATTCATAGAGCTAACTTTCTCGGCGCACTATCCTCACTTTTCTTTAGAGTTTCATGCTTCTCGAGAGGTCATTGAACTTCGGTTAAATAAGTTGAATCTCCTCGTTGGATTTCTCTAATTTTCCATTCGGGATCTCTATCACTTTCTCTTTTTCGATAGTTGTACTTTGAAACATCTAGTTCATCAATAGTTCACATCAATTGAAAGTGATCTCGGCATTTTAGAGTCTTTCCACTTTAGATTCTCACCGGTCGGTTCATAATACGCTCTTGAGTTTCTATGGCGATTCTTGTAACTTTCTGAATAGTCCTTCATAAGATTCTCAAAAAAATCCATCGGTCAAAGATTCTTGATTCTGAGATGAACTTGAAAACTCGAGTGCTTGTGTAGGAGCAACAACAGAGATAGAGAATTTACCTCCTCCATAGCAACAAAGCGGACATCATCCTTTATCCTTATCGAGAATATCTCATCTGAAGGATCCTTCTTGATTGTTCTTCTTCTTCTGCCGATCATAGCCTCTTCTTTAGAGATCTTTTTGTCTCTTTTTGGCTTATCTCTCCTTTCTTTTCTTTGGCTTTTCGGCTTCGGGGCGGTCATATTGGAAGTGACCTTTTTTCTGGCAGTTGTAGCATCTGTTGGTATCATCATCCTGATCACTTTCCTCCTTGGTCTTGGAGTCCTTCTTCCTAGATGAGGAACCTTCAGCTTTATGGTCCTTCCTTTTCTCAGTGGATCTGTCCTCAGCCTCTGAGTTATTCCTGTTCTTGTACATGTGGTTCCTGTAATATTTCTTATATTTTCTATATTTGCTATTAGTCTTTCAAACCTCCTTGCCATCGATCTTAGCTTATCCTCTTGCTCATCTGATTTTTTGTAAGTGAGTTCTCGAACTCTCTACTTTTCTGAGGGATTTCTCTTTGGCTTTGAAAGCCACATTCTTGCTAGATGAAGAATCATCTTTGCTATAAGATTTCTTAGTTTTCTTGTCAATCACAAACTCATAAGCTTTCAGTTAAGAGAAAACTTGTTGGTATGGCATGGAATCAATATTTTTGGTGTTATCAATCACCACAACATGTATATCCCATTTCTTAGACAATCCTCTAAGAATTTTCAGTGCCACTTCTCTCTGTGGGTATCTTTTCCCAAGAACATTCATATCATTCATAATGCTAGTGAATCTGACTTCCAGTTTGTCAATGGATTCACCATCTTCCATTTCAAAGCTATCAAACTTTCCAATAGCAACATAAAGTTTATTTTCTTTAATATGATATGTGCCTTGACACATAATAGCAAGTGTGTCCCATATTTCTTTTGCAGTTTCACAATGAGAAATCATCCCCATAACACCATCATCAATAGTGCTATATAGAGTATCTTTAGCAATGTAGTCCAAATTGACTAACTTTCTCTCATCAGGAGTAAGTTGATCATCATGTTTTGGAAATTCATATCTAGGATCATTCCTCTCCCGTATGTCGGTAATTTTGGGATTCTAGCGATGTATTTGAATGGTCCTTGGAAATCCTCTCCACATTCTCTCATGTTTGGAATACTGAGATGAGCTGCATTCTCGATCTCCATAGGTCATAGCTCTCAGCGGAGAACATAGGAAGTTTCTTAGAAGGCATGATGAATGAGCATTGTAAAGATATCCTTGATAAGATCTATTCGATAGACCATCAAAAGTCTTTCAACAAATAGACTATGGCTACCAAAGCAAGTGGTCAAAAATGAACCCGATTTTTCGGATACCACTTGTTGGTCGGTCTGCAAATGAGTCTCCCTGCACGTGTATGGGGAATACACGTGTTGATGATTTTTAAACTTTTTCTTTCTTGAGATCGGATAGGTCGGGTTGTCACGAAATTTTGCCACGAAGCGCTTCATCATACTGAGTGAGGTCTCTTGAGATAATGATCTGGCGACTTTTCGGAAGCTTGATTAGCCAGCGATCTGAGTTTTTATCGAGAGATCACGAGAAGCTTGGATCTAATAATTATCTTCTTGAATACTCGGTAGAGTTAGTTCGGTTTAGTAGCTATTTGTTCTAGCTAATCAAAGAGTCTTGGAATAGTTATAAGTTTATACTTTCGTTTTAGCTTCTTTGAAAATCTCATAGTAGAATAGTGGTTAAATTTGTGATCAATTTGATGCAAGTTCGATTGGATTGTTTCCAAGCCCGAATATCGATGAAATATGCTTTTCGATGAAAAACATGCCTTGATATAATGCATTCTGAAAAGCAAACAACACAACAATTATAGTGGTTCGGAGACTCGACCTCCTACATCCACTCTCTCTGGTCTTGGGAGAAATTCCTTAACACACTTCCTAAAAACATTACGGTTTGACTCACTGCGGCTTACTCACTTTTCTACCTTGAGTTTTACGGGTGACTCACTGCGACTTACTCGCTCAACACACACAAGTTTTGGACTACCACAAGTAGGCTTACTAACTTCTCCTCTAGAGTTTTTACGGTGACTAACTGCGACACTCACTCTTTACAACTCTAACTCACCAACAATACACACACACAAACTACCTTATCAAAGGGTTTGGGTTTGGGGTAGTTTCAACTAAGGTGAGATATCCTTTACAATAAGAACAAATGTAAAAGCTAGGATATCTCTACTAAGCTTTGGATATTTCTATCAAATCTAGGCTTAGTGAATGAGCTCTCTCGATGTTAAACACTTGGGAAATTCTAGGGTTTTTTGAGTGCTTCAATTTGCAAAATCTGAATGAGCTCTTGAGTTCTTTGAAATTTCAGTAACCTCTCAATGGTGAAGGTCCTTTGGTATTTATAAATGACTTCTCCAAGGTCACTCTTTGAAAAACTATCCGTTGGAAGAGATAGCATCAAGGGTTTATCTTACGGTTATTGATGAGCGACTATTTTTAGGGTTTGAATACTCCCTTGCATGTTTTAGGAAATATGCAATCATGTAATAATCACCCGGTTTTTGCGATGCGGAACATATTACTCTTGATAAAATTGATGTCACGTAGAAACTTCGATTATCGATAAAAAGAAATGCAGTGTTGTCTTCCTCTCGATTGGTTCTTGTCTTGGTGAATGTAACAAACAAAGCGGCTCTTTTAGGTCAATCTCTCTGAATGAGACAACCTTAAATAACACTTAGACTTAGTTCCTTGTTAATACGCTCTTGAATGTTTTTGGGCAATATCTATTCTTAAAAATGTGTGTTTTTTCGGTTTTGTATGTATTAGGATAGATATTTCTTGATGCCTCTAAACATTCGGTCTTCTGAGTCTTGATAACTCTTGAGTCTTGATTCTTGATGTCATCCCCAGTCTTGATGCCTACGAGTCTTGGTTCTTGATATCAAACCTAATTAATATCTGGCGACTATCCGTTGTGCGGATATCTTACGAACTATTCTATACTTAAGCGACTCGGGTATCAAGATTATCTGAACATGTCGTACTCGGGGTTTTTGGGATCTAATCAAACTTCTTTATTAAATTCATCTCCCAATAGTGCTTCATATTCGGCCTTGTTGTTTTATCGGCGGGGAAGTCGAAAGTGATGGCGTTCTAAAGCGAGGCGCCCTCAGGACTTCTCGGGACTACCCGTGTGCCGACTTGTGGGAAGCCAGTGATCCGTCTATAAATAACTACCAAAAGAGGTGGGCTGAGGCTGTGACCTCTGAAGAAAGGTGGGTTAAACAATTAAATCGGCTAGTGCTGAGCTTTAATTGTCGAAGGAGTGCTATATTACCCCATCTTGTCCAGGCCTCAATAGCCCACTTGAGGCATAGGCCTATTGTATCCGGTCGGTGGAGCACATTCCTTAGAGGCAGGGAAGTAAGAACTTTGACTTGATGGTAAAAAAAAGTATGGCCTCAACTTCCTTACACTCATGACAAGTGCATATGCCAGCTTTTCTAGTAATGGGTAGCGCTGCTCGGTCTCGTTCAGCTTTTGGCTGATGAAATAAATGGGAAGATGACTTTGACCTTTTTTGACGGAACCTGCACTTAAAGCGGCGGTTTACGACTGACAAGATATAGAAAAAGTTTCACTCCCGAGACAGGTTTGGATAAAATGCTTACGTCTGCCAAGTAAGCTTTGATTTTATCAAGGGCTTCCTGGCTTTCGGGTGTCCATTCGAACTTTGATTTCTTCTGAATCTTGTCGAGCATTGGCTTGCATTTATCCCCCATTCGGGAGATGAACCTATTCAAGGCCGCGAGCAACTTTGTCGATTTTGTACCTCTTTCACACTTTGAGGTGTCCCCATATCGAAATGGCCTTGACCTTTCTTTGGATTTGCCTCTATTCCTCGAACTTCTTTGACCAAATGCGGGGAACTTCCCGATTCAACTCCAAAATTGCACTTTTTGGGGTTGAGCCTCATCATTAATTTCCTCAAGATATTGAAGGTTTGCGCCAAGGTAGGTGAGGTGATCTTCCTTCTTCAAGCTCTTAACGACTATGTCATCCCACATAGACTTCTACCCGCTTGCCCGATTTGGTGGCGAACATGTGATTGACCAATCTTTGATCGTAGCCCTGCGTTTTTCGGGCGAATGGCATTCTCTTCCAGCGATGGGGGTTCTTCTCTGTTAGGAATGAGGTGTGTTGTCGATCTGGGTTGCGTACCGGTATGGCTATCGATGATAGCGCAAAGGCATCCATAAATGGCATCATCTCATGCCCGGCCATGTTGTCTGTCAATTAATCGATGTGAGGCATGGGGAAGAAATCTTTCGGACAAGCCTCATTGAGGTCGGTGAAATCGATGCAAAATCGCCCGAGTTCCATTTGATTTTTTACCAACACCATTGGCCACCCATTTGTGGTAATTCGGCTCATAATCGGTCGTTGTCTAGCAATTTCTTCACTTCTTGACAAGTCTTTGCATATTTTCGGGCGAATTTACATCTCTTTTTGAAATTTCTCGGCCTCCGTGGGTCAATCGATGTGTGTCGATGACATCGACTTCGGATCAATCCCTACCATATCTTTGTGTGACCATGCGAAGGCGTCGAAGTTCTTTTTTGAGAAAGTCGATGACTTCCCCCTTGGTCGTCCGGTATCTTAGAGCCTATGATGACTTCTAGATCCGGTCGGTAGGATCTACTTCGACTTTCTTGAGTTCTTCCCCAGGGTGGCCTTGAGGCCGTCTTGGCCGGGGATCATCGATCTAAACCCGATTAGAAACTCTTTAGGTTCCGGCCCCCATTAGGTAGGTCGAGGTCGATTATAAGCCTTTTCTTGTTTGCCTTTTATTATTCAATTATTTACATCGAGTTTACTTATCTATTACAAAT
Organism: Stenogyne calaminthoides; assembly: GCA_037126765.1. NCBI lineage: Eukaryota > Viridiplantae > Streptophyta > Magnoliopsida > Lamiales > Lamiaceae > Stenogyne > Stenogyne calaminthoides. The sequence continues at coordinate 17,967,537 of JBBCBC010000007.1, forward strand.
ATTTGCTTGCGGATACTAGTGTTGAATTGAAGCGAGACGGAGAATAAACCAAACAACCCCTTTCATCAACACGAGTAAGCCCTTAGCAGTCTTGGAGCCAACCCATTTTTGGTCTTGGAACTTTACGAAAATAAAAAGTTGAGGACCTGACCTCAAATTAAGTGCTCGAATGGCCTCCCGAGGAAACCGTTATAGGAACTCGGGAGCTTGATAACAAGGAAATCTAACAATCTAGTGGCCCTAACCTTATCATCTAGGGTAGACACTAATTCGATAGCCAGATGGCTTCACAGTAGCATCCCCGAAGCCCTTCACGACGTGGTCACAGGGGGTGATATAAGCATCATAATCCCCGAGCTGGTCTAAAGTTTTCTTGAAGAAGATGTTGCAGAAGGCCCCTCCGTCCACCAGCAACCGGTACACAGTGGTCCCCATGATGTTAGCCTTGATCACCAGAGCGTTGACGTTTGGATAGATTATTCTGGCTTTATCTTTTTTGTCGAACTCGATTTTATCAGTTTCCTCCTCCACCGAGAGGATTGGTAATACCATTTTTTTGGAGTTCTCCATCTCCCTGATTTCAGCCTTCATCCGCCGCTTGGACGAGGATGTCGATGATAGTCCCCCCTCTTGCCCGGCGGGGAAGAATATGTATGACCGTCCCGCGTTCTCGGGTATAGGTGGGATGGGTCATTCCGCTTATTCACTCTTGGGTTTCTCTGGGCTGTTCGCTGCTGGGGCGATTACCTTGTTGGCGACCCCAGGTTAGGTTAAATGATTCGGTGGTAAACTTGATAAATTAAATCTAATAACCCGTCCTCGTAAAGCCTCGAGTTGTGGGGCGCAGTCTCTACATTCACTTATGTAGTGACCCTTTGTTAAATGGAAGTGGCGAGAACTTGTTAGGGTTTTGCTTGCCCTTACTTTTTAGCCGGGGCGAGGTGGGAGGAGTAGCTCGGTCCGGTTGAGTGTAGATATGCCAGTGTCATACTAATGCCTCCATCGGCTTTCTTTGGATGTTTTTTCTTCAAAAGGCTTGGAGTTCACGGGTGCGCCCTTAGTGACCCCGTTTTCTTGGAACCCTCTTTGAATCGACTTCCTTATTCTCTGAAAGTTGGGATTCCAGCAGATTCAAACGTATGGATCGGATCATTCTTGTTAGCCGAATCGGCATTGCTAGTCGGGTAGTCGGCGGTCATCTTTATACCATAACTTGGTACCCTTTTCGTAGGCGCTTAGAGACGGCCCAACAACCAGCCTCATCCTATGGGATCTCCTTAGAGGATGAGTTTGTCGATCCTTTCAAGATAGGGTGATCAGACTCGCGTTTCTCCCTTTGGGTATTCATGAGGTCTTTGCTGATGGCTTGGTCGGGGGCAATCTTTGTGAAGTGGGTCGGGGAATAGCCTAGCGAGATGTTCAAAAGTATCTACCAAGAAAGGCGGTAATGAGGGTGAACCTTTGGTGAAGCTTTGGTTGCTCAAAGTTAGCTAGAATATCGGCATTTGGTAGCGTCGGATCGCCCATAGAAGCGCCATGTAGGAGTTGTATTTCACCACATGGACCCTTGGATCCAGGTTTCCATTATGGCGGTCGAGGTCGATATCTTGATTTTTCTCTGGGTAGGTGCCGGGTAACCATGGCCCCTAGTGGAGAATCTGGGACGACAGACTATTATGCATCCCCGGTCGACCCATATTGATTCTCCACACGTTAGAAGTCATTTGGACCGTTCGGGCTATAGCACCGCCATTTTGCACATCACGATGGTCCGCCGTGGGGATGGATAGTTTGTGGGTCGCCCGTGATGGACAACCTAACCTCTTGGTACCTTGTTGTGATGTATGTTGAGCCAAAGTGAGGTCGCTCCACAATTGAAACGAAGATATCGAGGTTGAGGCCGGCCCTCATCCTCGATGATCATGGGAGCCTTGTGGGTCCCTATGTCCCCCAGTCAAACACATTTTTGGAGCCCATGAGTTTTCGAAGTCATGGGTTTTGGATGATAAGCGTGCTTGGCCGGGTCATAGGCGGTGGCTGGATTGAGCGTCCTATCGGGTGAAATACCACTTACCGCTTTGAAGTTAAGCATTAGGGGCCAGTCCTTTTAGTCGGAGGTTGCCCCTCCTCTTTATCAAAAGCGAGGCTTTCCTTGTTGAGAATGACCATTCGGCCTTGGCATCCTCAGGTGTTTGGACGATTCCACCGGTCGGAAGGATCGGTAAGCAGCCCTTGGGCGAAGTCTTATTGTGAGCTCGAGATAAACCGACACCATCCGGGCATCCACCTCTTATGCGGTAGGGTTATCTTGGTGGATCGCCATTGCTAAATGCATGAGGGAGGTTAAATGGGTTTTCTTGAGAATTTATGAACAATTCTGCAGAAAGGTTTCCCACAGGCGGCGCTAATTGTTGTGCCCGGTTTATGTATCCGGCCAACAAACAATAACTAGATAGTAGGATAGCAATTTAGGCGATAAAAGCAGGATAAAAGGCGATATTTGATTACCCGGTTAAATCTATGAATGAGACTACGTGCAGGGGCAACCAAGCGGTATATTTTCACTATAATTTACGCCTAGAATACTAAGATTTTTAGATCCTTTACAATGAACATGACATGAAGCATTTATAGACTAGAAACTAGGTTTTCTATGGGTCTTCATGGGGACCCAACGACTTCTAGGGTTACCAATATACCCGGTCGGGTATCCCGCGATCTTAATTTGAGATCTTGACATCCGAATACACTTACTCTAATTAGGTCCACAAAATCCGGCTCCACTATTGTCGATACACTTACTGCGATTAGGTCCATAAAATCCGCTCCTAATTAATCTGAATACATTCCTTCTTTCGTTGATAAGACTAGGGGCTCGCGACACTTGTGGATATATGGAGCAAATCTTGTAAGTTAAGCCCTCGACTTACTTCTTCGTGGCTTTGGGCAAGGTTCGGTCTTGATAAACAAGTCGATCTAATGGCCATTTGGAGCCAGTGCGCTCTCTCGTTGGCATTGGAGGCGAGTTGTTGTTCATGAGACTATCCCAATGGTGGGGTTTATCCATGCTACAACAATATTATTTTCAAAAATTACCAATTAAAGAAGCCAGTGGGAGTTTTCTTGAATTTATGGGATAATCTTGTATTCGAGAATACTTATCTCGCTTTCCATAAAATCTTTCCAAAAAATCTTCTCCTCTATTTCTTTAAGATTTAAAATTTCAAGGAAAAATAATGCAACAAATATTTAATTTATTTTAAGCACCTTTTATTTAATGGACTTTAATTGGCTACTTGAGGAGCCTTTAGGATAATTAAGATGGACCTTCCAATGGACTCTTTTGAATTCCAATATTGAGCCACAATATAATTGAGTTCATTAATATTAATTAATGACACTATATAATTAATATTGCCTATCCATCTTAACACATATTCGTTAATATGGCTCCGGTTATTATTTCCGTGTTTAAGATTATTTAGTCCATTAATTAATTAAGCCCTTTGAAATGCATTATATTAATTAATATCTTTATCCTTGGAGTAAGAATGACCCGACTTTATTATCCATCTGGGAAAATTAATTCCACTTGCAAGATTTGATATGATAAAGGTTTAAGGCCCACCAAAGGGACCAATCACGAAAGACATTGCAAGCACATGATTCTTTGTATTAATTTAAAGCAATTTGTAAATGCAATTAATATTATTGCCCAAGATATAGGGTATCGAAGTCGCAATTATTCTCTTCCCGTTTATAAATCAAAGATAACTACTAACCACACACATTCTTTATTAAGTGATAGAGATTAAAAATCAACAACCAAGGTATAACTCTTCATCCCTTAAGTCATTGCGAATGAGTTTATCCTCTCTGCGGTCGTCGTCCGGTATTCGTGATGAACTAGTGTAATCTCTTGGTCAAGACAAGCGATCGAAGTCTTACACATCAACTTCTACCAATAGATTGTTGGGATCTATCTAAGTTGTGAAACACGCACTAGTTTACAAAGGCCTTTATTAGCGTGATCTTACGTGATCTGGTATCACCACGTTAACTACAATAGCGTGATATTATATGAAGGGTTTGCAATAAATATATGTAACATTCAATCATATTTAAAGCAACAATGATAGATAATTTATTTCAATAAATAAGTGTTTAATACATAAGTTATACAAAGTAAAAGCATACTTTCACGTATAACCCCATGTTGTACCGGTTTGATTCTACGGCCCGAACAAACAAATAGTTTAATGAGTTTTCGATCAAAATAATGGAGAAGCGATAAAATGACAAACAATTTGATTACCCGGTTAAATCCTTGAAATGTACTATTACAGGGGCACCAAGCTTTGGATAATTCTTTGTATATTTTACGCTTGGGATACTAAGAGTTCGATCCTTTACAATGTACATTACAAGTTATATTTATAGACATGGAACTAGGGTTACACTCTTGGTGGGCTTCTTCTTCATGGACCCGACTGGGGCTTCGCTTTTCTTGTTCATGAAGTCGGCATTACGGATACACATTCCCGGTTATATCCCCAAAAATCCACCTCATTAACTACTACGAATCTTTTCTATGTTTATGTTAAAACTAGCTAAACAGCTTTCGATGGGTCCCGACTTCCAGATTCTATCAAATCGCCTCGCGACCTCTTTTGCCGTCCATGTTGGCCCCACGACCTTCGTGGCTTCCCATTCCTCTAGCGACTTACCAATCTCCGGCCGCTTCCGGTCTTGCTCTCGGTGGATAAAGTCGGACAATGTGCTAACCATGGGGCGGTCCAACTCTCCTTCCACCAAGTCGGGTTATTTCTCCTCTGACAATTGCCCTCCAAGATGAGGTCATGACTTGCTCTGGGATCTTGTCTTGAGCCGATTGATATTCTTGGAGCCTATGGAAAAAATCGACCTCGGGACTTGTGCAGGTCAAACCCTCATCCTTGGGGAGTTATCACGGTCGCCTCGGTTTCCCTAACTTTCGGTGCGATAAGTGGCCGAGTTATCTTGATGGTATGGCGGTGGTGGCGTTTCAAGTCAGCGAGTCCAACCAGCGATCAGCGTCTTCCCCTTGCTTGCCCATGTTGCCTTCATTTAAAGTGGGGGACCCCAAAAGTTTGAATTACACTTTGGTCCCCCGCTCTCTCTATAAATAGGCCTAGGGTTCCAACCTTTAAGCCCTTCCTCTTTCTTGCTTCTGAAACCTGCAACATTCGAGCCTCTGCATCCGCCTCTCGAGCTAGATTTCAGAGATCCCGTCGTTTTTCAGGTAATCGTTCTCTCTACTTCGCATCAATGGCATCTGATTCAAAAATGCTCCCTCCCCCCTCCGTTCATGATTTCAACATCATCCAGCGATAACAACACAGCGATCGTTGAGTTATATCGTTGCGACCAAATAGAGACCGCGGCCCCTAATCCCGCCACGTCTCCGACAGCCAGTGCCTCCGGCGCCGGTTGGGACGGCGATGGGGATGATAACCAATTCTTAATGGAGTTGGATAAAATCATACACATTCACATTACGGCCGAGTTCCTTCGTGTATGGCATGGCCGTGAGGTAAGTGCAGGTCTTCTAACCAGGCGGAAATATGGGGCCCTCTGGCGGGCTTTGACTATCACTCTTCGTGGCCGGGGCCCATCTGAAGAGCCCGGCCCGCGACTTCCGGAAGTCGGTCAAGTCAAACTTCGTGGCATCACCTCGACAAACGGTCGGTTCTAGCCCCGGCTACATCTGATCCTCCCGCGCCTCTACAAAGTCCCGGGATGTGCATTTTTCGAAGCAACCTCGCGGCGAAAGTGTTGACCAACCGCCGCCCGGGATGATTGCGGTCAGCGAAGAGACAATGGGCGGGAATCCGGTTCCTTTCACCGGCGATCTCCGCTTTCTTGGCGACTTGGATCGAGTCGGCCGGATCATCCTAATGGATGGAGTTACATACTTTCTACAATGGCATTCTCTCAGGCGGGGCGGGGTTCGTCGACTTCAACCCGGTAGGTGGCACATGTGATGGCGCCCGTCCATCGGCCGGGAGGTTATAACGTTGTCTTGACTCGTTCCGGTCGGGAGAGCTTGGAGTGGGATCTCGAGTAAGATTGAGGGTGGCATTATAAATGGTGGTTAAATGGGGCATGGGAGTCTTGTGGACCCTCTAGCACTTACCATCGTTGTCCCAACCCGATTATGCCAATCGGGTTAGACCATAGTGAGTTCACCTTCTTTCGGACTTAGGCGCTTATCTTGATCTAATTCTTCTCTTTTTTGCGGTCTTCACTCACCACTGCCGACCTTTATTGGGACTTCAAAGAGGCATTTTACATCGTTTCGCGACACTCCACCGAGCTAGTGGGGCGTGAGCGCTTTGAACATCGAGCTTGATCAAATAGAGAATTAATGTTGCCAAGTATTTATTTACAACGATGTGATCGGTCTGAAGTGTAAATCTATTGATAATATTTCTTGGATGAATTGCATTCCATGGGTATTGGGCCTTGGTCCCATCCGCTTTCTCGAGCTCGTATGCCCGTTTGGCATGACTTTTCGATATCCGGAATGGGCCCTCCCGATTTGGACCTAGGGCACCTTTTGAGTCCCAGTATCTTTTTTTTTTTACCGGTCTCCCGGCCTTGGCGTCGAAATCACACCTTAGAGTTGTCTCTCGGACCTCTGCTTGTATCGGCATTTCTCATATTAGCCTCGATCGCTTTTCTTGAGTAAGTCGAGGTTCCTTTCTAGGGCCTCTCGTCGTTATGGTCAGCGACACATTTGGGTCCGGAAGGTTGGGGAAGTCAACTTCCACGGGCACAATTACCCCTCGATTCAGAAAATTTAGCGAGTAAGGGGTTTCGCCGGGTTGAATTTACATGGAATGGTCGCTCGTATGACCCACGGCACATCTGGGAGCTTCGCTAGCCCATTTCCCTTTTCTCCCCCGATCTTGGCCTTGAGCATGTGCTTTATGATTTTGTTCCGCGGCCTCGACACATCTGTTTGATTGAGGGTGGTATGGGGTAGAATAACTTTGTGATCTTCCACTTTTTTTGAAGAAGCGTTGATCTTATCTACCGTCTAACCGCTTTCCATTGTCTTATATGATGCTTTGAGGTAGCCGAACCTGCAGATAATGTTTAGCCATATGAACTTTGATGACATGATATTGGTCTATAGTGCCAATACCTCGAGCCTCGGCCCATTTTGTGAAGTAATCCACCATACGGGGCATACTTGGTGATCCGGGGCCATTGGGGTGGTCGATGATGTCTATCCCCAACTTTTCAAAAAGGTCAGGGGTGAGGATGCTTGTGAGCTCTTACAGTGCGATCTTGATGGAGGGAGCATAGATCGACATTTGTGACATTTTGGGGCAAAAGCGATGGCATCGGCCCTCAAGTTTGGCTAAAAATATCTACGCCTTGTGGTCTTGTGGGCGATTGTTGGGAAATAGGTTGCCTGAGATCTATTAGGGGTGAATATTTAAATACAAATTTAATTCTTTAATTATTACTAGCATGAATTAATCCTATATTAATTCAAATAATAATCAACAACATATCTTGCATATAATAATTCACGTAAAACCTCGCATGCGAAATTCTCACAATTTACGTGAGCGTTACCTCTTGGGATAACAGCGGTGTGGTGAATAGACTAGCAAGTAAGGACTTCCCAAGTATTCTCTTAATCCTTGTTAAAACAATCCGGTGGAAGGATACTCGCGAACAATTAACAAAAGGAAAAATAAATAAACTTTGTTGCACCACTTTCGTGGATTTGCTAATTTTTCCAGCACATGAAATTGTACTTGGGAATGAAAGAATCATCCCTATTTATAGATCACAAAGGTGAACGAAAATTTGTGATTAAAATAATGTGGAAAAATCTTTTTCTTGATCTCCAAGAAATCTTGAATATATCTCTTATATTCTTTTTCCCATAATTATAATATTCCACAAAAATCCCACCTTATCTATATGCTATGAAATTCAAAAATATTGGGGTCCAAGATTCCAAGATTTGGATCTTCTTGAATTTATGAGATATTCTTGTATTTCAAGAAATACATATCTTCCATAATATCTTTTCAAGAAAATCAAGAAAATCTTTCTTGCCCACTATATTTCATATTTTTCGAAAATATCACTATGAATAACCAAGTGGGAGATTTCTTGAATTTAATGAGATAATCTTGCATTCCAAGAATACATGTCTTCATTCCATAACAAAATTCAAAGAAAATCTTTCTCCCAACTTTATCCATAATTTTCGAAATATTAGGAAAAATTAAGCAACAATATTTATTTTATTTTAATCATTTTTTCAGTTATTGGACTATATGTTGGGCTACTTAGGGGGCCTTTAGGAGAATTAAGATTGAACTTTCTAATGGACCTTGAATATCTAATATTGAGCCACAATATAATTCAAGCCCATAAATATTAATTAATCTCACTACATAATTAATATTGCACTATACATCTTAACCCATATTACAGTCAATATGGCTCCCGGTCATTATTTCCCGTGTTTAAGATTATCTAGCCCATTAATTAATTCAAGCCACTGAAATAGCTTCCCATTAATTAATATCTTTTATCCTTGGTCAAGAGCGGTTCAACATTATTATCCATCTTAAACTAATTCCACTTGCAAGATTTGGTATGATAAAGCTTATGAACCTCCCAAGGGGCAAATCAAACAAAAAGCGTGCTTGCACCGCGATTTTTAAGTATTAAATCTTAGCAATCACATATGACTAATAATATTGCCCAAGATAAAAAGTATTGAATCTCAGCGATTAAGCTACCCATGATAAGTCAAAGCAATAGTTACCAATCCCGTGATCTATTTAAGGGATGAAGATTAAGAAATAACGAACCAACGAGGTCTAATTCTTCCTTGTTCGATTACGAAGAATTTATCCTCCCAAAGGTCTATTCCGATTGCATCGATTATGTACTAGTGTAATCTCTTGGTCAAGACAAACCCCAATCCCGAGCCTTACACTTCAACCTTTCACGATGGGTTGTTCATTTCCATCTAGGTAAGTGAATGGTGTACTTTTAGTTACAAGGGGGCTGATAATTTAATCTTACGTGATCTGGTATCACTAAATTAACTACAATGTAACACGTCGACTTATTGAATAGTTATGCATTAAATATATGTAACATTCGATAATATTTAAAAGCATCGATGATAAACAATTTACTTGATAAAATAAGTCCCAGAAATCGATTTCGATTATACAAAGTAAAAAGCATACTTTCGATATAATTCCAACACCGAAACTCCCCAGTTGTGGTTTCCGCATGCCCCCGTGTATTTCTTGAAGAATGATCTGACCTTGTTCAGGCGTAATACATCAGTAGGGGCATCTTGGCTTCGCTTATCAACTCCCCGCCGATCATTGTGTATCGTCGACCCGTGAATCGCTTCTTAGAACGGATCGGATCGGGAATTGTGAGGCCGCTTATCGGATACTCCATGATGGGTGTCATCCGGTTCGACCACGGGGGTTTCTAATATTATCCCGCGTTCATTTCTTGTGCGGTGGATGGGTAGGGGAGTGTCGTTATGGTGATATCTTTTCATGTGCGGTGATCCTTCAGAGGTCACCGGTAGACCAGAGTCGGCTCGCGAGTTCTTCTCTCTCGTGATTACTTGACATTGATGCAGGCGAACTTGAGCCGCAGTGTTTTTATAATTTCACGATAAGGTTGTCATCCTATCATCCGAACCTCGTACTCACGAAATTTGGCGGGCCACATTTTGGGAGTCGGTATGGACTACCTGATCTCTTGGCGCCCATAAGCGATTGCCATTTCTAGGCGATGGCGCCCTCGTATTACCGCCTCATTATTAGTTCTTGGGGAAAATCAAAAGGTAATGGCGTTACGGAACTAGATTCCCTCGGGACTCATTAAAACTGGGCGGCTCCCCACTTGTGAGAGGTTGCCGACCCGTCTGAACAACTCCCACGGTAAACGCTCGAATTCTCTACCGGAAGGGAATGTAGCTCCACCAAAAAGTGGCGAGCACAGGCCTTAACTTCTGATCGTGGAACATAAGTCACACCATATTGCCCGACCTCGATGGCCCGTTTGAGACATCGGCCTGAAGTGTGCAGTCGGTGGAGCCGCGTTCGCGATGGCAGTGAGAACCTCAACACGGTGATCCGAAAAAGTGAGGCCTCGGTTTCCTCCCACACTCATGACTAATGTGTATGCGGCTTCTCTAGCGATGGGTAAGCGTTGCTCCATCTCGTTCAATGTCCGGGGCGACAAAATAAATGGGCGGTGGATCTCGGCCCTCGGCTCGGACTATCTTTGCGTTCAAGGTGGTCTCTGAAGCGCGAGATCTGAGAATAACTTCTCTCGGGGCGGGTTTGGGCCGATATGCTCACATCCTTGATGGTCCCGTTTAATTTTTTGAAGGCATCACGGCTCTAAAAACGGGTGTCCCTCGAACTTTTTTTTCTTATGGATCGTGTCGAACACACGGTTTTGCATTGTCCCCATCCACTCTTCCCCTTCATGCCGGAGATGACCACCCTCACTTAGTGCGGCCGGGCATCCGTGAGTCTCTGAACCTCTTTCGGGATTGCTTAGATGGGTGTTCCCAACCTCCAAACTGACGCCTTCGCAACCGGGTTTGGGTATAAGGTTGTTTGGTTTTCCTCGAGATTTTCCTTATATTTGTTTAGAATGTCTCTCTAAAAACTAACTTCCTAGGGTCCACTCTAATATATTATTTCACTTCTTGGGTTTAATATTTGGCATTTATTTCACTTTCTTGAACCTCCATCTTCTTCCTTTGAAGATAGTGCAATGTATTTAGTGTGGATTTGAATATTACCGTGAAATAGATGATCCTCACTTTTTTAAGCTCTTGGCGACAATATCCACGACATTATGTAACTCCATATATGTTGTTATCTTCTTATTGATCGGAAAAACATATGATTGACAAGTCTTTGGTAGGTTGCCCGGCGTTTTTTATTCGGGCTGAAATCATTCTTTTCAAAATCACAATATAGGTTTTTTCTCGGTCGATTTCAATAACTGAAAGGAGGTCGGCCTCGATTTCGTCTGGTTTCATCGTGGCTGTTGGTGGTAACATAAATCCGGTCGTATGATAACCATGAGCGACATCATCTCGTTACTTTTCGATGTCGTCATGTTATCTATCGCGCATAAATGATCGTGCGGCATGGGAAAAAAAATCTTTTGGGCACCTCATTAAAAGTTTCCGGTAAAACTCATCCTTCTCTATCATCTTGAACCGCCCGAGTTCCGTTGGACATTTTCACGTTCTTCCGTTCCCCTCAACTTGTTATCGCAGGGTAGCTTCAAAAAACTGCATTGATTATGTTTTGGATTTAATCAAAACTAAAATATCCCAACAATTTCCCTCTTTGATAATGACGGCTTAAAATATATGCACATTTTTCTATCGGTTTTTGATTTAAAAGATTTCTGGTCACTTTTTGTGAACGTTTGAACTCCCCGCTTCCGATACCAATTGATGGTATCAATGTTGAAAAAACGGTGACCTTTTGAACAACCCGCCTCGATACCAATTGATGGTCCCGTTTTGAAAACCCATTTGCACGCAAGGATCTTTTGTTCGGTGCATATAAAAAAACAGGGTGAAAGACATCGATTTTTTTTTTTTTAAGAAATGTCGTTTTGCTTATAAACGAATGTATGACAAGTTCGGTATCTTGGGGCACACAAGATTTATATGGTTCTACAACTCGTCCCACATCCAGTTGGATCTAATTAACTTTATCAGTTCTTCCCCTTTCTCGGATGGCCCTTCACACTCAAACGGGACTTATCACCCTCACGGGATTGTCGATTCGACCTCGATTAAATGTTTCATCGAGTTCACACTCAACCTGGAAACTTAACCTACCAACCGGTTTGGGTATAAGGTTGTTTGGTTTCCAACTAGGTGAGATTTTCCTTACATTTGTTTAAATTTCAATCTTTTCTCTCTAGTTGCCTTTTCTTAGATCTAGGGGTAGAAACTTTTGAATATATGTGTTTCATCTTGTTCATTGTTAATTTCTATTACAAATGCTTGTTTGATAGTCTGTACTTGTGCAGGATTTGAAAGGAGACAAAAGAGTAAATCAAACAACCTCTTTTCTCGACTTTTTGTTTAAACTTTATGTAACACTCCACTCTTGGTTGTGTGTCTAACGAATTTTTCCGCGAAATAAAAAGTAGAGGGGTCATGACCTCATCGATTCATGTTCAAAAAAATCTCCCAGGAAGCCATTATAGGAGGATTTTTACTGGGGAGGTTTAACTGATTTTACTTTTCAGAAAAATCTAACTTGACTGGTTTCCAGTCTAACTCAGCTATTGAATGTGGATGTCGGTTACTCTGAACCCGCACGTCGATCATCTGGTGGGCCTCCGCAGTGGCATCGTCGCCAAAACCTCATCCTTCTCATCGATCTTGATCGGCCTCGTCTGCATGGGGGTAATTTCATGAGTTCCCGTAATCTTCCGTTCCCCTCAACTTGTTATTCGTCGGGGTTTTCTTGAAAAAACCAATGTTGCTTTAATTTTTTTTCGAAGGCATCCCGCTCGACGTGTCCTCGAACTTTGCTTTCTTATGGATCGTGTCGAACATCGGTTTGCATTTGTCCCCCATTCGGATGATGGCCCTTAGATCGCCGGGCATCCCGGGATCGAACATTGGGATGCCCCCATATCCACCCTTCACCTTTGTCGATCCCCACTTTCTCCTAGATGTCCCAAAGAATTTCCGATCCAGTCTTTACACTTCTTGGGGTTACTCATTTGAACTTCCCGAGGATATCGAAGGTCCGGTGAGGACAGGCAAATAGATGATCCTCCCTTTTTAAGCTCTTGACGACTTAATATCACGACATACACCTCTATCGACTTCCCGGATCCGATCGGGAACATATGATTGACAAGTCTTTGGTAGGTTGCCCTGGCGTTTTTCAGCCGAATCCCATTCTTTTCAAAGAATATAGGTTTTTCTGAGAAAGAGTGTTGTATCCGGTTCATCATGGCTATTTGGTGGTAACTCATGGTCCATGAAACGATCATCTCGTCGCCCCCGGCCATGTTATCTATCGTGGTCGATGTGCGGCATGGGAAAGAAATCTTTTTGGCAGACCTCATTAAGGTCGGTAAAAGTCGATACACAACCGCCTGTTCCGTTGGACTTTTTCACCAAGATCTTGATTGCCACCCAATCAGTCACGGTCTTGATTAGGTCGTTATCCAAAGAGCTTCTTTACCTCTTCAAAGCGCATATTTCTCGGCCCTCTTTCTGCCTTTTCTAGGTAACCTCTCGAGATGGGTCAATGTGAAGTCGATGACACGGTCCTAATCTATTCCCACCATGTCCTTGCGACGGCACAAAGACATCCAAGTTATTTTTGAGAAAGTATCTTGTTGGGAGCCAATAATGCCTTCTGCCATTGGATCTAATTTAACTTTTTGAGTTCTTTTTCCTGGATGGCCCTTGGGGCCATCTTGTAATTCGTTGATTTCAGCTCGACTAGAACTCATCGTTCGCGTCTCCTATTCTCGTCGAGGTGTGTTCTTTTTCGAGGTTATTTCTCACTTAACTCTTCATCTTGTTCATTGTTATCTATTTCAAATGCTTGTTTGATAGGTACTTGTCCTCCAAGGAGACAAAGAGTAAATCAAACAACCTTCTTAGATCGACTTGTGGCTTAAATCTGTCCCACTTTGGTTGGGAATTTTTCACGAATAAAAAGGAGGACGCAGCCTTTTCTTCATGTTCAAAAAGGACCTCCATTATAGCCTCGAGGTCGACTCACTAGAAAATCTAACATGCCTTAGTTTCCTAACTCCGCTTATTGAATGTGGAGATCGGTTGACTAGCCGGTCTGATCATCCCAGTGGGCCTCGCAATGCGTCGCCAAAACCCTTCACGAGCCCTAAATGTAGGCATCGTAAATCTGAATTTTGGTCCGGGGTTTCTTGAAAAGAATGTTGCGAAAGGCCCCCTCATGCGATTTTCGACCCATAGTCCCCTGTTGGCCGGATCACCAAGGGATCGACATTGGGATAACTTCCACCCTGCTTTGTCCTTTTCTCGAACTTAGTCTTTGGACTCTTTTACGGTGAGGGCCCCATCTTCTGGCGTTCTCCTCCCTTATTTGACTTCATCTTCGCTTAGGAGGAGGCTGGAGCCCCGACCGAGAGGGGAGAGTGTGTATCACCGATCTCTTGCATTTTTAGGCATGGGCGGATAAGTCCTCCTTTGCCCCGCTCGCAGTTGTTGTTCAGGTGGGCTCCCTTCTTTGCAACCTCTGAGCACAGTCACCACGAGGTCATGGTGAATCCCAGCGAGCCCACTCTTCATATAACCTCGGTTAAAAGAACACTCAAAAATGTCGTCTGTGTGAAAGTGGGTCTTGTTGGGAATAAGCGTGGCGGAAGTAATTCCGGAAAGACGTCATCGGGTTATGCCGGCGGTCAATTTCGGAATGCTCTCCTCAGGCTGAACCATTGGTGAGCACGAGTACGCCTTTTTGGTTAAAGAAAAAAGCGACATTCTAGAGCTCATGGTGCCCTTTAAACCGGCCAGAGGTCATGTCTGAGGCCGAGTTGACCCAGATTTTGCTTTATCTGATAGGACCCTTCCAAGTCGTCGTGATCCTCGATATAGGGCCAGATCGAGTGGCCCCTCTTAATCTTCAGTATTTGTCGTAGGTCGGAGCGCCCGAGCAAAGAAGCCGAAGTCAGAATAAACGAGCGAGCGCTTCAAAAGTGTCCAATCGACTGGGGGCGGCAGAGAGTAAACTATCGAAACGTCGCCAGTGGTTAAAGAAAAAGCCGACATTTGGTCGAGATCTCGTGGTGCCCATAAAGGTCAGTGTACGAAGTTGTACTGCTACATGGACCCTGGTCCGTGTTCCCACCGTAGGATCCAAGGTCGCCTATTAATCTTCCTTTAGGTAACCGCCACAGACCGTGAGTTCGAGCGTGAGTCCGACGAGGGAAAAGGTCTCGACCCACCGGCCCGCCCAATTTCCATGCGCCTGGCATCGCTTGTTTAACCGTCAAGAAGCCGCGACTCCCAATGTAAGTCGCTTTGCCGAGGGTCGTGCAATCACGGTCATCCTCAACAATCCACAATCCCTGGGCTTCCCGAACCGGTTGGTCGGTCGAATCGTTATTCAACCTGTCGGTATCCCCGATGAGCGCGATTGTGGACCAAAAGCGTGTCTGGCGGATCGCCGATCATAGCGATTGGCCCACCGAATGCCCCCTTTCGGCCCGTGGTTCCTTGTTTTTTGAGGGTCCGACCTCGCAGGGTGGCCCTCTTGGGGGAGGCCGCGTCGTCCTCCTCATCGAGCATAAAGGCACTTTTTATTGACGACAGCCATTACGGCCTTTGTGACCGCAGGAGTCTGCACCAGATTCCACCAGTTAGAGGTCATCACCGGGTCTGGCTGGCGAGCGCGATGGGATCCGGTGTGCTGGGAGCTCATAAAGGCTTCGTGCCCATCGCGGGCGTCCAACTCTTGCCCATTCAGATTAACCTGATTGCTCGCCATCGATATTGATCAGAGATGGAATGGGTTTTCCTTCGAACAGAGTGATTTCGTAGGAATTATAGTTCCCACAGACGGCGCCAATTGTTGTACTCGGTTTGGTTACCGACGAACAAACAAATAGTTTGATGAGTTTCCGATCAATATAATGGAGGAAGCAGTAAATGGCAAACAATTTGATTACCCAGTTCGTCCTTGAAATAGACTACGTCTGGGGGCACCAAGCCAGGATAATTTACTGTATATTTTCTGCTTAGGATACTAAGAGTTCGATCCTTTACAATGTACATTACAAGTTATATTTATAGACATGGAACTAGGGTTACACTCTTTGTGGACTTCTTTATGTGGACCAACCTAGGGCTTCCTTTCTTATTCCGCAAGTCGCGCTTACAGATACACATTTCCCGGTTATATCCCGAAAAATCCGCCTCCTTAACTACCCGAATCTTTTCCATGTTTATCTTCGACTAAGCTTAGCACTCAGTCGGTCCCGACTTCCAGATTCTATCAAGTCGCCTCGCGACCTCTTTGCCATCTCAGGTCGGTCCGCGGTCTTCATGGCTTCCCATTCCTCTAACGACTTACCAATCTCCCGAAGCCGCTTCCAGTCTTGCTCCAGCTGGATAAAGTCAGACAATGTGCTAACCATAGGCCTGTCCAACCTCCGGCTTCCACCAAGTCGAGTTATTTCTCCCTACAACACCCCCAACAATCTCCCACTTATACTCAAAGTCTGCTTTTAAGTATACCACAGCATGTCTGATGTATTATACGGTGACATCTAATGTCATCTACATCAACCTAATAACATGTCTCCCACATATACTCAAAGCAGATTGGCAAAGCTCTTGACACCCATTCCTTCCACATGTCTCTAGAATGTTAACTGAGGCAGACCCTTTGTGAATGGATCGGCTAGGTTGTCTTCCAACGCGATCTTTGCCACCTCTATATCTCCTCTCTTAACGATTTCTTGGATAAGATGGTATTTCCTTTCAATGTGTTTGCTGGCCTTGTGGGCTCTCGATTCTCGTAAATTTGCAACTGCTCCGGCATTATCACAGAAGATCGTGATGGTGTTGGGCAAATTCGGAACAACATCCAAGTCCACTAGGAAGTTCTTGAGCCACACCGCTTCATTCGCTACTTCACAAGCAGCTACATATTCGGCTTCCGTGGTAGAATCGGCGATGCATTTCTACTTAACGCTTCTCCATGTTATAGCTCCTCCCCCCAGATAAAACACACTACCTGAGGTAGATTTTCTGGAATCTAGGTCTGATTGGAAATCCGAGTCCGTGTATCCCACTGGAAATAAACTGTCTGACTGATAAACCAACATTCTATCTCGAGTTCTTTTCAGATACTTTAGAATGTTCTTAATGAAAGATCAATGTTGATTTAAAGGGTTACTTTTGATATTTTGCTACCATGCCAACGGCGTAGCAGATATTTGGCCTCGTACACAACATTGCATACATGAGGCTTCCCTCTTTGACGACGATAAGGAATACCTCTCATGTCATATATCTCCTTTGTGTCTTATGACACATGTCTTTTCGATAGATGGATTCCGTGCACGAAAGGTACAAAACCCTTCTTGAATCTTGCATTACAAATGCTTCAAAAGCGATATCTATGTATGAAGCTTGCGATAAGTTCGATCATTCTTTTCTTTTCGATCTCGAAAGTGATCTTGATCCCAAGAATATGACCGGCTTCCCCTAAGTCCTTTATATCAAACTGTTTTGACAGCCATATCCTTACATCTGACAAAACCTTTACATTGTTTCTGATGAGCAGAATATCGTCTACGTATAGTACCAGGAATACCAAGGCAGTTCCGTCACACTTCTAATAAACACAACTCTCGAAATCGAACCCATAAGATTTGATTACATGATCAAAACATTGGTTCCAAGCCCGAGATGCTTGCTTCAGTCCATAAATGGACTTCCTCAGCTTGCAACAAGGTGTTCTTGGCCTTTTTCGATGAAACCTTCGGGCTGTTGCATATAGATTTCCTCGTCAAGACTCCCGTTAAGGAAAGTTGTCTTGACATCCATTTGCCAGATCTCAAAATCTAGATGCGCAGCTATTGCCAAGAGAATA
This sequence comes from Stenogyne calaminthoides, assembly GCA_037126765.1. Taxonomy (NCBI): domain Eukaryota; kingdom Viridiplantae; phylum Streptophyta; class Magnoliopsida; order Lamiales; family Lamiaceae; genus Stenogyne; species Stenogyne calaminthoides. The sequence goes on from JBBCBC010000007.1 coordinate 17,985,242, forward strand.
CGGATGGACTTAAGCATGGCCACAGGCGAAAAGGTTTCTTCATAATCGATACCCTCTTTCTGAGTGTATCCCTTTGCCACAAGCCTAGCTTTAAAGGTTTCCACCTTCCAGTCCGGTCCTCTTTTCCTCTTGTAGACCCACTTGCATCCAATGGGTTTTACCCCACTGGGTGGTTCAACTAGCTCCCACACTTGATTATGATCCATTGAGCCCATCTCGGCTTCCATCGCAGTTTGCCAGGATTCTGAATCCTTATCTTGGACCGCCTCCTTGTAGGACCAGGGGTCTGATTCACTTTCCCCAGGGATCAAATCTGAAGATTCTCCTATCCCCATGAATCTCTCAGGTTATCGGACAACCCTCCCACTATGATGAGGTTCTGATTGTGTCGGTGTGATGCTTGGTATATCAACCTGTACAGTTGGTATAGGAGTTTCCTTTCTTATTTCATTTAAGGTAATCTCACTTTTGGGCTTTCGATTGTTCATAAAGTCTTCTTCCAAAAATCTAAAGTGCATACTTATTACCACCTTTTGATCTTCGGGACCATAGAACATGCACCCTTTCGTTCCCATGGGATATCCTATAAATAGCCTTAGTTCCGAACGTGCATCCAACTTACCGGCTTCCTTGTCTAGCACGTATGCTGGACACCCCCAAATCCTGAGGTGTCTTAGACTGGGCTTGCGCCCGGTCCACAACTCTTTAGGGGTTTTGGGAACCGATTTGGATGGCACCAGATTCAGAACATAAGTTGTCGTTTCCAAGGCATGACCCCAAAACGACTTGGGTAGATCTAAATAACTCATCATGGATCTGACCATTTCTAAGAGTGTTCTGTTTCTTCGTTCTGCAACCCCATTTTATTGAGGGGTTCCGGGTGCAGTCAACTGGGAAACAAAGCCCTCGTCTGACAGGTAGTTCAAAAACTCATCGCTGAGGTATTCGCCTCCACGATCAGATCGTAGAAACTTGATACTCTTTTCCCTATGATTCTCCACTTCGGCTTTGAACTCCTTGAATTTATCAAAGGTTTCCGATTTGTGTTTCATGGGGAAAATGTACCTGAACCTTGAGTAATCATCGATGAAAGTCACGAAATACTCATAGCCACCTCTAACTTTGGTTGACATTGGACCACACACGTCAGTGTGAACGATTTGCAACACTTCTGTGGCTCTATTCCCCTTGGCTCCAAGTATGATTCGCAAGTTAGAAGTAGTTCTAACTGTAGGTCCGACAGCGAATCATCTTTCACCAATCTTTGGATCCTATTTAGATTAATATGACCTAATCTTAGATGCCACAGAAGTGTCTCGTTCACATTTTCTGAACATTTTCTCTTATTGCATGAAACAGTCGATGTGTTATAAGATGCATTTTGTGAGTGGTGTGCACATTTAATAGTATAGAGATTATTCTGTAAAGTTTCATGACAGATAAACACATCGTTACGATAAACAGTAACTTGCTTAAAAAAACGAACAGAATATCCATCATAAAATAGTTTAGAAACTGAAATAAGGTTTATACGAAAAATTAGAACGTAAAGAACATCTCTTAAAACTAAAATCTTGTCTTCAAAAGACAGGTGCACGTCTCCCATTTATTCAGCTGCTACTCTCGTAGCATCGCCCAGTGTGATGAGGACCTCACTTCCACTAAGTTGTCAGGTCAGTTTGAACCTCTGTAATGTGAAACAAACATGATCAGTGGATCCCGTATCCATTACCCACGAGTGGGTAGCATACACCGCTAAACAAGTTTCAACAACTAGTGCATTAGAATTACCTTTCTTTCCATTCCGCTTAGGATTGGAACAGGCTGACCTCCAATGTCCCAAATTTCGGCACTCCAAATGTTTCCTCTTGAATTTTCACTCTTGAAGGACGTTGAGCCCACTTGGTTTAGCCTCTCTTTTTCATCATTCTTACCACCAATTGGCCTAGAAAGAAAAGACGACTCTTTTCTGACCAAGTACTCTTTCTTGCACTCCGTATCCTCTTAGACCAACGTAAGAGCTTTTACTAGATCATCCACACTGTAATCCAGATCTTCCATCAGGTACTCTAGATAGGGACGATCATAGCTCTTTGGCAGAGTATGGAGAGTGAAATCAACTTTGGTTTTGAAATCACATTTTTCACCAAGAATCTCAAGTTCCTCAAAAAAGAACCATAACCCTAAGAACGTGCTTCCTTGCGGTCATTTCTTCTTCCATTTTTAGCTCGGTCATTTCATGCCTTATGCTTTGGATTGCCATATGGGCCGGATATGCAAACATCGCCTCGAGATTTCGCATAATGTCTGCAGCTGATTCAAATCCTTGGTGAAGGCATCTTAACAAATCTGACATATGTGCCAAGATTGTGTCCTTTACCAATTCATTGGCCAACTCCCATTCACCATACTCCATCTTGTCCCATATTCTAGCATCCTTAGCTGGTTTTTCGGGTTTTGGTGTGTCAAGCACTCATTTGGATCCTTGTGCATTTAGGACAATCATATTTTTTTGTTTCAAACCAACTTAGTTTTCACCAGTTAATTGATGGTCTTTAAGTATAGAATACAGTGGATTAAAAGGTTGCGACCTGCTGAACTGAAATAAATAATAATTTTTATAAGCACAAAATTATCACTTAATTCGATCACATCGTTCATATCAAAATCTCAAAATAATATGAACATACATCAGCCGACATCTCAAAACAGTTTAAATAGGTCACGTGGGGTGAACTGTCTATTTAAACACATTCAAGCGAATACAAACAAAACAGATTACAAACCTTTAATTCAAAATTAATAGTCGGCTCCCACTTGACCAATATAAAATTGACAGGGACTTCGGGGAAGTATATGCATATCAATTTTATACCTAAGTAATAACCATGATTAAATACAGAATTATTACTTTGTTTTTGTCACGAGCCTCGTGGGGAGGGTCATAAATGCGCCACTAATAATAATTCACAATCATCCTTTTGGGAATTTATTCATGTGAAAACCATCTTTTGGCCATTTCGTAGGGGAAATTTCTCTAAAAGAATTCACAAATAAATAAATCATGGAGGTCAAATTTGACGAAATTTTATTATCCGGAATAAAATTTTGTCAATTAAACATACTTAGTAATTTTCGAAAGTGAGATTTTCTTTAGATAATTCTAAATCATGCAAACACATGTAACAAATAAAATTGCACGAATTTAAAACAAGCATCAAGACAAAATAAATCAAGTTGGGCACATATATCCAACTGTCATGGTTCAAATTCCAAATCTTAATCTTGAGAAATCGTCTCTTCTTTTACCTTCATCGTTCGTCTCGAAAAGCTCCCACTGAATCCGCAACAATTCTTCAAAGAATGTCCTCCGTTTTGGGTTAGGACGACGTCTGGAAAATGAGTAGCTCACGACCCGAAACAAGAGTCCGTGTGCGCCTAGGCGCACGCCTCGGTCCAACTCTGCCATCTCGCCCCGTCGCCCACGGCATAAGCATGCGAAGAGCATCGCCTGGACGCGTCCGTGCGCGCCCATGCGCACACCCGTCCGGGGTCCCGCACCCCTCGCATTGCCCAGCCACGCCCGCATACGCGTCTCGCGCATGCCCAAGCGCACGCCCGCATGCGGGTCATCCCCAACGCCAAGACCGGTCTTGCGCGCCATGCACGCTAGCGCCTTGCCCCGTGCAGAACCGCCTGGTAGTGTGCGCGGTCTCTAGGCCTTCGGCCTAGCCCGCGTGCTCCGCCTTGGCTCGCGTACGTCCGGGCACTTGGACGTCTGTCTTTTAATCTCCGTCTCCGTCTACGTTCAAGATCCGATTATAATTTATTTATGAAAAATAAATAAACCTAAATCAAGACTAGTCTATTACATTGAGCAAATCAAACAAATTCTAATCTACTCGTGGATTTTCTCACGAGGCAAAATGAATTAGAACAAATCGAATTAAAAAACAACAATTTATTTGCATGTAAATAAGCACATTAAAATACCATAACAATTGGATACCTTCAAAATAGATCTAACAGTTCTACTATTCAGTTTCAATTTTAATGAACAACAATTTAAATTACAGTTTAAAAGATCAGAGCCCAAACCAGGGCTCTGATACCAGTTGTTGGGATAACATATGTCAGGATCTATCGGGATGACCTCATAAACACAAATTTAAATTAACAATTATTACTAGCATGAATTAACCTAAGTGAATTCAAATAATAATTAATCCAACAACGACATGCAAATAATATTTCACGTAAAAGATCCTAGCATGCAAAATTTCTAGGAGTTTACGCAAACGTACCCGTTGGAGAGACGGTCTGAGACAGACAGGATCAAGTATCTGGATACCCACCAAAAGTCCTTCTCAAGTATTCCCAAGTCCTCGTTCAATAACCCTGGTGGAAGGTTCTCCAAACAATTTATAAACAAAAGAAAAATAAATAATTGTTGAACCACCTTGTGGATTTCTAATATTTCCAACACATGGAACACTAGTTGAGGATGAAAAATTCATTCCCTATTTATAAGTGAAGGAGGGACGAAAATTTGAGGTCAATTAGGGCTAGGAAATATCTTTTCTTGATCTCCAAAAAATCTTGAATATATCCCATATATTCTTCTTTCCATGTGTATTTTTCCACAAAAATCTCACACCCTTATTTAGGCTTAAATTTCGATAATTACAAGAAGATTTGCAAGATTGGATCTTTCTTGAATTTTATGAGATATTCTTGTATTCCAAGAATACATATATTTCTCCATAAAATTTTTCCAAAAAAATCTTTCTTCCCTTTCTCTTTATATTATTTTCGAAAATTACCACTTAAAGAAGCCAAGTGGGAGTTTTCTTGAATTTATGGGATAATCTTGTATTCCAAGAATACTTATCTCCTTTCCATAAAATATTTCCAAGAAAATCTTCTCCCTCTATTTCTTTAAGATTTCGAAAATTTCAAGGAAAAATAATACAACAAATATTTAATTTATTTTAAGCACATTTTATTTAATGGACTTTAATTGGGCTACTTGAGGAGCCTTTAGGGAAATTGAGATGGACCTTCCAATGGGCTACTTAATTCAAATATTGAGCCACAATATAATTCAGCCCATTAATATTAATTAATGCCACTATATAATTAATATTACACTATCCATCTTAACCCATATTAAAGTAATATTGCTCCCGATTATTATTTCCCGTGTTTAAGATTATTTAGTCCATTAATTAATTAAGCCACTGAAAAGCTTTATATTAATTAATATATTTATCCTTGGAGTAAGGACAGCCCAGCTTTATTATCCATACTGGAAAAAATAATTCCACTTGCAAGATTTGGTATGATAAAGGTTCCTGGCCCACCAAGGGGACCAATCACGCAAGACATTGCAAGCACACGATTCTCTATTTTAATTTAGCAACTGTCGTGCAATTAATATTATTGCCCAAGATATAGGGTATCGAAGTCGCAATGATTCTCTTCCCATTCATAAGTCAAAGCAATAACTACTAACCACACACAGTCCTTATTAAGTGACAGAGATTAAGAAATCAACAACCACTGAGGTCTAACTCTTCATCCCTTAAGTCAGTGTGAATGAGTTTATCCTCTCTGCAGGTCCGCTTCAGCGCATCGAATGCACTAGTGTAATCTCGTGGTCAAGATAAGTCAATCTGAGCCTTACACATCAACTTCTACCAATAGATTATTCGGATCTATCTAAGTTGTGAAACACGCACTCGTTTACACGGCACTGTTAACGTGACCTTCTGTGATCTGGTATCACCACGTTAACTACAATGTAACACGTGATATTATATGAACGGTTTGCAATAAATATATGTAACATTCAATCATATTTAAAGCAACAGTGATAGATAATTTATTTTAGTAATTAAGTGTTTAATACATAGGTTATACAAAGTAAAAGCATACTTTCACGTATAACTCCAACTATCTCCCACTTATACTCAAAGTCTGCTTTTAAGTATACCACAACATGTCTGATGTATTATACGATGACATCTAATGTCACCTACATCAACCTAATAACATTTCTCCCACTTATACTCAAAGCAGATTGGCAACGCTCTTGACCCCCATTCCTTCCACATGTCTCTCGAATGTTAACTGAGATAGAACCTTTGTGAATGGATCAGCTAGGTTGTCTTCTGACGCGATCTTTGCCACCTCTATATCTCCTCTCTTAACGATTTCTCGTATAAGATGATATTTCCTTTCAATGTGTTTGCTGGCCTTGTGGGCTCTCAGTTCTCGTGAATTTGCAAGGCTCGGGCATTATCAAAGAAGATCGTGATGGTGCTGGGTAAATTCGGAACAACGTCCAAGTCCACTAGGAAGTTTTTGAGACACACCGCTTCTTTCGCTGCTTCACAAGCAGCTACATATTCGGCTTTCATGGTAGAATCGGTGATGCATTTCTGCTTAACGCTTCTCCATATTACAGCTCCTCCCCCCAGACAAAACACACTACCTGAGGTAGATTTTCTGAAATCTAGGTCTGATTGGAAATCCGAGTCTGTGTATCCCACTGGAATAAACTGTCTGACTGATAAACCAGCATTATATCTCGAGTTCTTTTCTGATACTTTAGAATGTTCTTAATAGCAGTCCAATGTTAATTTCCGAGGTTACTTTGATATCTTGCTACCATGCCTACGGCGTAGCAGATATCTGGTCTCGTACACAACATTGCATACATGAGGTTCCTACTGCCGACGCATAAGGAATACCTCTCATGTCATCTATCTCCCTTTGTGTCTTAGGACACATGTCTTTCGATAGATGGATTCCGTGCCTGAAAGGTACAAAACCCTTCTTGGAATCTTGCATGCTGAAACGCTTCAAAACGATATCTATATATGAAGCTTACGATAAGCCGATCATTCTTTTCTTTTGATCTTGAGTGATCTTGATCCCAAGAATATGACCGGCTTCCCCTAAGTCCTTCATATCAAACTATTTTGATAGCCATATCCTTACGTCTGACAAAACCTTTACATCATTTTCGATGAGCAGAATATCATCTAAGTATAGTACCAAGAATACCAAGGCAGTTCCGTCACACTTCTTATAAACACAACTCTCGAAATCGTTTTGATCAAACCCATAAGATTTGGAAACTTGCGTCAGCATAACCAGTCACTACTAATTCTGATTGTCCACCATAGACAAGGAATCATTCTTTAGTTCGTCTAAGATACTTCAGAATGGTTTTGACAGCAATCCAGTGAGGCTCACCCGGATTCTATTAGTACCTACCAATGATGCTGACGGTGTAGGCCACATTTGGCCTAGTGCAAGTCATGGCGTACAGGATTTACCTAATTGCAGATGCATATGAGACATCATTCATGTGTTTGATATCAGCTTCAATAGAAGTACAATCCTTCTTTGACAGCTTTATCCTATGATTTGCAGGTAGAGACTCTCTCTTAGAGCTCTCTATCGCAAAACGCTTCAACACCTTGTCTATATAGGTGTACTGTGACAGCCTCAACATCCTCTTGGATCTATCCCTGTGAATCTTGATCCCTAGGATGTAGCAGGCTTCACAAAGATCCTTCATCATGAAGGTCTTTGACAACCAATCTTTAACGGACTACATTAATGGGATATTTTTCCCAAAATCAATATGTCATCGACATAAACGATTATGAAAACAATATTCTTCCCACTGCATTTACGATAAACGCGAGGATCTTCCGAGTTTCTGATGAAGTCAAAAGACTTGATAGCTTCATCAAATCGGATATTCCAACTCCTAGAAGCGTGTTTCAATCCATAGATGGATCTCTTTAGCTTGTATACTATATTAGAATTCGGCTTAGATATAAGACCTTTCGGTTGAGCCATAAACACTTCCTCATCAATGTTTCCATTGAGGAAAGTTGTTTTGACATCCATCTGTTAAATCTCATAATCATAGTATGCTCTTATCGCAAGTAAAATTCGAATGGACTTGATCTTTGTAACTGGTGAGAAGGTCTCGTCATAGTCAATGCCTTCACGTTGACTATAACCCTTCGCCACCAACCTAGCTTTGTAGGTTTATACTTTGCCATTTGCATTGGTCTTTCGCTTGAAGACCCATTTGCAAACTATGGGTCCAACCCATTTAGGCAACTCAACCAAGTCCCAGACTTGATTGGTGTACATCGAGTCCATCTCGAATTTCATGGCTTCATGCCACTTCGCTGAGTCAACATCTAATGTTGCCTCAGTGTAAGTTCTAGGATCATCTTTATCCGGAATCTCCACGTCATCATGTTTCTCTACGAGTAAACCATAGTATCTAGTGAGTGGATTACGAATCCTAGTAGACTTACGGAGTTGTGGTTGTGCAGGCTGCACATTCTGATCGTATGAAAATTTTTGTGGTGCATCGATGTCGTCAATGTCTGGAGAGTCCTCAAGAGCTACACTTACGGATGCCTCTTGGGCGGAGTTTGAACTATGTTGTTCTCATTCAGCCCACTTAGAGTTTGTTACGAAGGCAATGCAACTCCAATTATGCTCCCACTGGCTGAAAGATAATCACTTAGTGATAAACTTCCACCATGAGAGATGCTGAATGCTCCCACTGATTCCTTGTCACGTTTCTTTGACAAGTCATCAGTCTCTTGGTTAAACTGTGGTTCTTGAATTTCTTCAAGTTCTATCATCTTACGACCTTGTTCCTTAAAGACATGGTCTTCTTCGAGGAACTTGGTCTGCCTATAAACAATCACTGTTTGTTTCTCAGGTAGATAGAAGTAATATCCTTTAGCTTCCTTAGGATATCCCACAAAGTAACCTTTTTCACCTTTGGATTCCAACTTGTTGGTAAGCATCTTTTTCACAATCACGGGGCAACACCATGTTTTGATATGTGTAAAAGTTGGCTTCTTGTCACACCATAGTTCATATGGTGTATGCTCAACCGATTTAGATGGAATCCTATTCAGAATGTAGATTGAGATTTGTAACGCGTATCCCCATAAGAATGTCAGAAGAGAGGAAAAGCTCATCATAGACCTCACCATATCTAACAAGGTTCGGTTTCTCCTTTCGGAAACTCCATTCATTTGGGGTGTTCCGGGAGGAGTCCATTGGGATTAGATTCCATGCACCTTCAGATAATCAGTGAATTCATGGTTAAGGTATTCACCTCCTCGATCTGATCGAAGAGTCTTAATACTCTTACCAAGGTGCTTCTCTACTTCAGCTTTGTACTCCTTGAATTTCTCAAAAGATTCAGATTTGTGTCTCATAAGATACACATGTCCGTTTCTTGAGAAATTGCCAGTAAAAGTGATGAAGTAACAGAAGTGACCCCTAGCTAGAGTGGGCAATGGTCCACATACGTCACTGTGGATCATCTCTAGTACTTCTTTGGCATGCACCTCTTTCTTATAAATGGTTTATTGATCATCTTGCCCATGAGACAAGATTCGCAATCTCCATAAGACTCAAAGTCAAATGGGGTTAAGTAGTCTAACTTTCTTAACCTTGCAATTCCTTTCCCGTTTACATGATCAAGTCTACAATGCCATAAGTAAGTCGGTTTTTCATGATTACTAAGTTTGAGTCTTTTACTTTGTATATTAAGAACATCATATCCACAATGCAACAAATATATGCCGAGCAACATCACACACTGAGCCTGGGAAGCATCCTCTTGATGCTTATTCTAAGCTGCTACGTCAAACGTGACTGCCTCAGGAAACCAGATTCAGGGGTAACCTGGATTAGCATGTCCAACACGTACTCAATCTTTTCTTGTCTTAACACCCAACACATATTTCGGTGCCAGTCCAGAAAATTTGTCATAGCCAATTTGTTTGTTTCAAAAACACATCTCAATAACAGTTATACATTTCAACTAACCAAGAAAAAATAAATAAAACTGGAATTAAACACATAATTCCTATGATGAATATTCAGCAATCAAAATAAACATGGCATTTCTTTTATGTTTATTTTGTCTCCATTATTTTCACATATTCAACGACCTCATCGGAAGAGTACGAATTTATATCAAATATATAAATTGTAATGGACTAGGATCCACATTACTACTATAATAATCCCAGCGAGGGCTGGTCATTATAACAGTATAACTGGTAGGCCTCCAAACCAATTGACAAACTGCAATTCCTAGTTTATTGAACCTAGTTCGATTGATGTCCCTTAACTTATGTTCCCCGCGAGGGCTAGCGAAACAAAATTAAGTTGGTTTACAACCATCAAACGGTGACATTACATGACCCTATAAAAATCCCGTTAGATGTAGATCCGAGCAAAAGACGAGGGCTTTAAAATTAACTTTGATGGAAGACATCTTTTAAATTTAATGAAAAACCATATTTTAGTGAGGATCATTTTTTAAGGCGAGGTATTAACTGTTTAATCGAGATCATGTTAATCTACATCACATTTGAGCAATTATTGGGCGCCGCCTACCCAAACATGATTTCATATGGACTAACACTTATATGGGCGTCGTCTACCCAAACAATTAATACGGTCCAACAATTATTGAGCGCTGCCTACCCAAACAATTATAACGCGGACAATAAATGTATTAACAATTTATATAAATTAGTTAACCAAGTGGAATTTTAATAATCATTAACTTATTGAATTTAATCTTAAAATCTAATTTCAAAATTGAATTTCGATAACGTTAATCAATTATTAAATAAATTTAAATTAATCTAATTAATTTAATTAAGATGTAACCTTTAATTTTATTTTCCAAATATAATCTTATTGATTTCAAAAAATCAAAATTTTAATTGTTTTATTAATAGGGGCTCAGATGCAATTTTTAAAATTGCATGGAAGGGGATTGCCAAATCCAATTTGCAAAATAGTCCTTTCCACATCATCGCCCAAATCCGACAGCATCCAATCTGTAATTGGGTCGCGCATGCTTGCGTCAAACGCCACCGCGAGAAATCACTGCCGCACGGAGCGGCGCGTATCTCCACCAGAAGGTGAGAATCGCGTCACATCCATTGGATCGGGTGATACAACAACTCATTGCCAAGGTTCGAGGATGATGCAGAGACGAGTCACCACGAAACGAAGCTAATCAGTGGCGCGTTGCCACGAATCGCGTTGAGATAGAGGGGATGCCACTGTGAATATCAATGAATCTGGTGTGCGCCGTCGTGAAGCGAGACTAATAGGGTGGTGTCGTTGAGGATTCTAAATCTGCCGCCACTCGTTTCGTCGTGGGTCCATGCGACCGTCGCGAAGCGCGGTGTGAAACCGCCGCCTTGGACGACATCGCGGGTCTCCGTCGCTGAGCGGAGTAGCGCCGAGTGAGGAGCGGCGAATTTGGTTGCTGAAAACCCTAATTTTCGAAAGGGAGATGAGGTGCAGGAAGCCACACCAAGCGGTTTTCTTTTATGAATTAAAACGAAAAACGCATATAAAAAAAATACAAGTAACATACGTATGAGGTCACACACTCCCAAATCACTTGTAATGAATCGGTGCGGTCAATCAATAATTTGGCCATACCGAAACGTTTATTAAAAAAAATTACAAACAAACAATTGATTCAATCAAGCAATTAAATCAAGAGCCTGAAGCTCTGATACCACTGTTGGAATTTAGAGGCACGTAAACACGTAATACATGCGCAATGGAAATAAACAGGTCACCAACGACGAACAATTAATTGCATAATTAAATACGAGTAAACGTAAATAGAATTCTTACAGCAATTCGTATACGTATTCCTCAACTATGGTATCCACGTAACAGTCGTTTACTAACTCGCACAAATCTGTCAGCGTTGAATCCCTGAGATGAATTTGCTAGGAAAATTCTAACTTAGAGATTTTATGGAGAAAAATATGAAGTCTTGTACTATGAATTCTCAAGAGCTCATATATATAGGGGAGTCTCAGCTTAAATCTTAAGCTAACCTGATTAGGAAATAAAATCTCTAATCTTGTAAATTAAATCCCATAGATTTAATTCCCATATACAAAATCTCTACGGATTTGATTTCCATGTATATCAAATCTCTACGGATTTGATTCCATATATATCAAATCTCATAATAATATATTATATTCTCCATAAATTAAATATTAATATCCAATGTAATATTTAATTAAATCTAATTTAATTAAATAGTAATAATAATTAATTCTAAATATAATTATTATTATATTCTCCATAAATTAAATATTAATATCCAATATAATATTTAATCAATCACTATAATTAGTAAACAATCATTACTTGTTGTGTGACCCATAGGCCCTCATATATCGAGCGATTAGTCAAACTAACGGTCTTAATTGAACTCTAGACAATAAATTAGACATTCTCAATATATGAGGTATGTTGCGAGAAACTTGCAACTACCTGTAACAGAAACATGGGCTATTGCGATATCTTTCTTTCATTCACGAATACTCGATTAGTCTTGAACATGATGAAGTGTCTATTCAAATAACTAAATCATATTATTTATAATCACTAATTGATCATGTATGTCACACTTAGCCACAAAGTCTAAGTTGACGTGCTTCGGCCGATGACTTAGATCCAATTATGACGAGAAGATGAGTATTCTCTCTAAATCCAATTTGAGGAATGAATCATATTCTTGGCTCAACTACCACGCATATGCACTTCGTGATGAACCCAATTCAAGCCATATCTACCCATGGAAGGGTGCAAGCGTCGGTCATGGTCAAAGTTCATCACTCCACACATGTCGTTCGTATTGACCTTAAGTCAAAGGAGTATCGGATCGCTCCCACTAACCGAGGCACCCGTAGACACATATAGTGGAACTACATCAAACAGTTTCTCGGATGGGTATACCAATACCCTCTAAGGAATTTGTGCATCCATCATGAGATACCTAGTATCTCGCATTAAGTGAGATCTTACTACACTCTCTAGGAGTATGATGCAGATCGCACATCAATCTCAATTGCATCATCAATATCTCATTCCTGATGATCCTTGATTGGGGCCATTTGAGAATCATGCTTAAGTCATCTGAGTTCTCACAACCTCAATGACAGCAATGACTCATGGGAACACTTGCATGAATAAATGCAAACAATCAAACATAATATTCAAACAAGTGTATTATCATACATTAATATTAAATGAACTATAATATTAAATTAAATTGAATATCATCGAGTATTATGTCCTTACAATAGATTGTCTCTAGGACACTAACACTAACATTATGTGCAAGTAAGGAGGCTCTTTGGAATCAACTAACCTAGATTGGTCGGTCTTGGTACTTAGTTGAATATCTAAAAAGGTAGTCTGAGGTATCATTAACCCCATTTGTGCAAGTTAATTCACGTTTGAGGATTGCACATGTTATCAATGTCAAGTAACTGGTTTTCCATGCTCAAATGTAATCGTGGTAATACAAAAGCTTTGCTTGAGTGTCGACAGTCATGTTGATTTTTTTGCCACCAAATACTGTGAATGCTACATGTTCGAAATTTACTCAATCTCTAAAACTGAAAGGTGTGAATGTCAATCTACGGTGGACCAACAAAATATTATGCTCCAATTTTGAAGTGTTTTGCAGGTTGTCAGAAGATGCAAAGAAAAATGTCATATGGAGAATTTCAAAAAACAGAAACGAACATTTTGCATACGATGTTGTAAGATGGCACAACACGACACTATAAAGTATCCTCTTGCAAGTGATGAAACCTCGAATATTGTTTTCAGGTAATATGTGATAATTCAAATTTTGTTGTTGCTTTTTTCGGTACATATTTTTTGTGGTGGAATTGATTGTGAACATTTTAACTTGTTTTTTAATGTTGTTGACTTAATTTAATTTTTTGGCAAATTACATAAAATGCATGCACAACATGACAAAGACCAAAAAAAAAAACGAAATAGGTGTAAAATTTACACAACATAGTAGTAGCCGACAGATTCAATAGATCCACATAATAATTTATTACTAAATATGACAAATTCTACACACCTGAATATGATAAAATTTGATTATTCCTACTTGCAAACGAGAGATAACAATATATATTATAAGTGGAGCTTTGGATAAGAGTGATTTAGGTTTTAGGTGATGTCGACGATCTATTATGAAAGAGAAAGTGACACTAAAAATCTTTTTTGAGAAAGGAGGGTGGTCAACTACATAGAGTGGTTGAGGGCATGAAAAATGAAATGGTGAATGGCGGCTAAGACTTGAGAGTTAGGGCTAATGTGATAATGTTAAAGATTGAAGTTAATTTGGTTGCATTATTTTAGATTTTAACATATATTAATATAAATATATTTAAATATATAATATATTAATATAGTTGAGTCCCCATAAGGAACAGGACGGGAATTCCTGCGGTGAATACACACACCGTCCCCGCCTTCGGGGTGCAATTCGGGGCGGATCCACGCGGGAAACAATGAATCCCCGCCCCGCTGTCAAGTCTAAGAATGACCAAGGGTATTATGTGGGCAACCATTGCAAAGGACGAGATAACGGTAAATTGCTTATGTATTTACCTTATAATTTAATTCAATATTTTCAAAATCGGGTTGAACCGAAACCGCCGGTAACCGGGTTAAAAAACACCTATATAACCGGATTTCAGGTTGAACCGGTCAAAACCCGGTTCAACCGGAAAAAAACCGGTTTTTTTCTTTCTTTTTTTTAATTAAATTATTAATTTATATTAAATATTTAAAATTTTAAATCTATATTCCTCTCACATTTTTCTCCAACACTTTCGATGTGGGATAAATGTATGAGGTGAGAGAAAATTTATAAAATATGATATGAAAAGTTATAAAATATATATTTAAATTTTTGTAGGTGTATACTTATTTTGTTTTTTTAACTAAACATAGAAAATGGTTGAACCGGTCCGACCGGTTGAACCGCTGACCGGTGGTCTGTCCGGTTCGATCACCGGTTCGGTTATGAAAACATTGATTTAATTATATAATTTTGTTTTGAAACGAAACGAATTATCATTGTTTTTCAATGTTTTTTTTTTTTTGAATATATCAATAGTTTGTAATAGTAGTATAGATTTAAAGTACATATGAAATTAAATAAATACATGAATAAGAATCATTTTATAGTGGCTGCAACATATAACAAATTGTCATGATCGAAATGTTATTCTTACATCATTATTTCATATGACAAACTAAAATCCAATTTGTGACCATTTTTTAGGTGTTGAGTATTTTAATTTTGCTTTTATGATTCTAAGGTTCAATCTTGTAAATGATTTTTTGTTCATCTTTAGGCATATAATAATATGTTATACTGATGTTTTTATACTTTTTTCAGTGACATTTACTTTTGTTGTTGCTTATTGTGTTTGCTTTTCAAATGTGATTAATTTACTTGGATGATTCTTGTATTGTTGGACTGAAATTGTTACTCCAGGAGTCATACGATTTGACATGAATTTTATTGCATTAAGTAGTTTGTATGATCATAAAGAACATATGAAAATTATGGTTATATGTTCATACTTTAAGAAGTTCTTGAAAACTGATAAAGAAAGAGAAGTTAAAAATATCATGTTGAACCAAAGGGTTGTGGAATAATTTTATTGTCATTTTCAAAATCATAGAACCACTAATGAGGTTGTTATGAATTTTTTACACTAATGAGAAGTCTTCATTAGGCTATATATATGAGGGATTGTCTAGAGCAATTAGGGGAACAAAGAAGTTTTCAAAATCAAGAGTCAAAGTACAAGCCATTTATTGATATCATCAACAGAAGATGGGATAAAATGTTGAGAAAGCATCTCCATGCAGCTGCATATTGGTTCAAACTTGTATTCCAATACAATCCAAATAGCTCTCTTCATAATGAACCAGAAGCTTATAAATATCTACTTGGAATAATTCAATACCTTCATCCAGAGACACCCGGTATAATGAATATAAGTTACCATATTTCAGAATGGTAAAATAAGTTTCTAAATTTTGCATGGGTGCAGAAATCAGCCTAGGCGGCCGCCGGCCGCCCCGATTTTAGCCTAATCGGCCCTTCTACGAGGTTCCTGTGCAAGGCGCTGCCTAGGCGGCGCTAGGCGGTAATTAAAAAATGAAAAATGCAGCGCTAAGCGGTAATTAAATGAAAAATACTTATAACCCTAAACCTAACACAAATTCAAATTGGGCATAGAGACAGTGATAACTCACGCCCAAAATCCGTTGCTTGAAGTCAGCGCTCAAGATCGCTTCTCACCGCCCAAAGCCCACCACTCGCCGTCCAAGTCCGCCGCTCAAAGCCGCTTCTCGTCGTTCGCCGCCCAAAGCCCACCGCTCGCCGTCTGAAGCCTGCCCACTGCGCGACGGCCCCATGTATTTTTTTTTTATTTGCAGAGTATTGGCTTTGGAGGTTGGAGCCGTGGAGATGTTTTGGTGTGGAGGCTGGAGATTTGGAGAATCAGAATAGCGTGATTACTGATAGCACTACTTGGAGAATTAGCGTGAATTGTAAACAGATGGGTTGGGCTTTTGAGGGTGTTTTTATTTTTATTGGGCTTTTCTTCATATTGGGCTGAACAAATAGGCTGAAAAAATTCAACAACAAAAAAAATCGGATCTAGGCGGTGCCTAGGCGACCTAGGCGCTAGGCGGTCAGAAACAGCCCGACTAGCGATTTCCGACTTCTGCACCCTTGAATTTTTGTGGGCTAAGAAAATATTAAAAATAACTACTCTGGTATGTTTTTTTATTTAATACATTGTTTCCATAATGAATTTATTATTGATAATGCTTGTATTAAATTTGTGCATATGATGTTAGATGAATGGTGGAGGCTATCTGACATTGATGCACCAAACTTGCAAAAACTTGTCATTAGAATTTTGTGTCAAATATCATCTTCCAGTTGTGAGCGTAACTGGAGTGTGTTTGAGACAATTCATACTAGGAAGAGAAATTGACTGGAGCATGAAAGGCTAAACAAACTTATGTTTATTCATTATAATTTTCATTTAAAAAATCAATATATTCGTCTTTCACTTTTTTGTTAATGTTTTTATCATTATTTTATTAGTTATTGAAATTTGAAACTAGAACCCTTTTTTTTTTTTTTTTAGTGGTTAAAAAAGTGTAAGACATATAATTTAATTGATTATAATGCATTGATAAGATGGATGATTGGGTTATTGACGAGGTGTCAAATGGAGAGCTTGATTATGATGGAATATTGGAAGAACTTGATTTTGAACTTGCTATTGATGAAGTACATCAATCACAAATGAGGTTGCAATATAGGCTCATATATTATTTGTATCATTATCTATATTAGTATTATATCTTTTAGTATTCTATCTATATTAGTATTTTATCTTTTAGTTTGCATATCCATATATGTCTTCTTCTTTTTTAGCTGATGAAAATGCTGATAGAGATATACTCAAAGATCACATTGTTTTCACGAATTTTGAAAGCATGTGATCAAACTATAATGGTGTTAATTTAGATGTGCTTTCAGATTAGACATTTTTATGTTATTCATAAGAGTTGATATTTGGTGGACTTGCTTTACACTTGATGTTTGTAAGATATATGGTGAACTTGATTTTACATTTGATATTTGTATGACATCTGGTAGAGTTGTTTTAATATTATTGACATTTGATTTTGATTGTTAAAATTGAACTTTAAATTGCAACATTAGATGAATGTCTATCTAATTTTTGTCATATTCTTTTTCATAGGATATACTATTATAAGGAGAAAAATATATATGATAATCTATAATTTATATATTTAATTATATATTACTTCATCTGTCCCGGACAAAACTTTACATTTCCTTTTCTGGCAAGTTGAGGCCACATTTTCCTTAACATCTATTCATATTTTTACTCAAAATTACACCAATTGTCACTCAATTGATATTACAATACACACATTTTTTCTTTCTTTCTCCACTTTTTTACTAATACCTTTAATTTTATGTTCCTTAAAACATGTGTCATTTGCAAATGTAAAATTATGACGACATACCGGCTCAATCGATTTATAACGGTCAAACACAATAGGAATCGATCTGACCGAAAATGCTAAGGGTGTCTAGTTCAACGTCCGCTTTCCCTTTTTTAAAACATAGCTTATAATTCAGTTTTTTTATTTTGTTTTGAAGTGAAATGAATGACCATTGTTCTTTGGGATTTATTTTTTTTTGATGTATCAAGAACTTGTCATAGTAGTGCACATTTAGAGTACCTATGAAGTGAAATAGATGCATGAAATAAGAATCATTTTACAATAGTTGTTGTATATAACAAATTGAATGATCGTAATGCTACTTTTACATCATTATGCATATGACGAACTAAAATCCAATGTGTGTCATACTGTTGAATATTTTATTAGTGATTTTATGGTTTTGAGATTCATGTTTGTAAAATTTTTTTTTTTCATCGTTATGCATATGATAGTATGTTGTATTGATGTTTTTATGCGTTTTTCAGTGGACATTTTCTTTTGGTGTTGCTTTTTTTTTTTTTTTTTTTACAAATGTACAATTGATTTTATTGGATGCTGCTTGTAGTGTTGTTTCCCATTGCGTTTGCAATTTTTTTGCTGAAAATACGGATGATTTGGCATGATATTTGGGGAAATCAAAGGTGGTCTTCGCATTCTTCAATTGTTCTTCGTGGAAATCATCCAGAAACAACATCCTGCCCGAGATCAAGGTGTTGAGCCCCTTCGATCAGAAGTTTCTTCAAAGGTGTTTGTTGATATTGTACGGATGTTGTACCATATGTTGGATAATATTCTGCACAACATCATAAATTTGACATTTCTCCTTACACTGATTCCATTTTAATAGATGTATTTTTCTATGTTTCCTACATTGCAGGTTGATGACAATTCGGTTTTATTGTTAGGCGGTTGCATTGTGGATGAGTGAGAGTAGAAAGATTATGGGTGGTTACACCAAGATCATGGAGTTGATGGTGGAGAGTTTCAAGGCTATCCAAACCGACTGGATAGGACAATGTAGTTGATTCTCAAGTCTATAAATACCCTGCATTGGTCGAGATACAAATTCGAGGAAAAGTGAAATACCATTTGCTCTACTTCAAACTTAAGAGAGTAACATCCAAGGCACAACCAAGAGTGCAGCCGAGTGTGTTTGTATCTTCTAGGAGTGTGAGGGTCGATACTATTCTATTTGTACTGGTCGAATGAATCCCATCATTCCCATCAGTATTGATTTTAACTTATTAGATCAAGTTTTAGGTTGAATGAGGTCACTAGTTACTTGATTGAATAAATTTATTTTGGTGTGTGGTTTTTCACTACACCTTTTAGGATCGTGTAAGAGGTTCTTTTGTATCTCATTACTTGTTATAGTGATGTTTTTAACCATGAGGTTTGTATAGTCTGAATTAAGGCTATACAAAATTTTGAAATCTTTTGCATTGCGTTTTTAATACTTCCACTGTCATATGTTGTTTTACATGTTGCACAATATTTTCAACAACACTCTGAAAATACACGCACACACTTTCTTTTTTTTTTGTTCAACATTCAAAGATTTGAAGATACTCCCAGAGATTCAATGGCAAATTTTGAAGATTAGAGACGTTCTTCACCAAATTTGAAGATGCGCGTTCGTCTAGAAAAGTTTCAGAAACAATGCTCGATCCAGAACAAGACGTTCGATCATTGGATTAGCTTTACAAATCCTCAAATTCAAACTCTGGATAAGATCAAGACGAAAATTGCTTCAGAATTCATCCAACCCAAAGTCAGAGATTCGAAGAGAAGAATCGGAGAATTTTTAATTAGAGATTGCACTAGCAAATTTCCTACAGTTCAATTCAAGAAATTCAACTTGTAAAGCATTTTCATGTTAACCTAGACAAAGGGGGTAGCAAAGAAAAAGCCATTAAGTTTATAGAAATTCTTGTTGATGGTTCGTTGTGAGAATATGGCACTGTTGTCGTGAATTCTGCAAAAATTGGTCAATTAAACAAATGGTTAGTGATGATTCGCAGAAAAGAAAATGAGTATGTGCATAATGCTCTATAAAAAGTTCACCTCTTCTATGCTTCTGCTTACGTCTAACGAAGAAAAAAAAAGAACATATGACTCCCTATTTATAGGATGAACTAGGGTGAAGATAATAAAAACTTGTTGAGGTTATGCTAATCCTTTAGATATAACTTTGTCCACTCGACCAAGTTTTTCTTTCAAGGAGGGCGATTCTTATTCGATGCGGAACTCTTCATGTGACTTTATTCTTTGTTTCTTTGGACGACCTGCAGAACGTTTGGTAGATCCCATCGTAGATTGACATCTGTACCTTTCGATTTTGGGGATTTGGTTAATATCGAACTTGTAGCATTCACAGTATTTGCTGGTAAAAAAATTCATCGACGTGATTATAGACACTCAAGCAATATTTTTGTACTACCTTCAACGATATGTGAGCATGGGAAGCTAGTGACTTGCTATTGATAACATGTGCAAATCCTCAAACACAAATCAACTTGAACAAATGAGGTTGATGATGCCTCAAATTGCCTGTTTGGACACTAACCTACATACCATGATCGACTAATCTCAGTTAGTTGATTTCAAAGAGCCTCCTTACTTGCACAAAAAACACTTGACCAAAGTTTGCTTGCTTCTATACTTTGTTACGTACTAACGACTAATACCTAACCAGGTGGCTTAGCCGACCTGGCCACTGGGCTCCTCAATTGAGTGGGAGACCCAGGTTCGATTCCCTTTGGGAACGAATTGGAGTATGGGAGTTATAAGGTGGCTTGGTGAATTATTGGAGTGTTTGGGTGCTTTGTGTACTAACTACTAACATCTAACAACTAACTTTGTCCGATCAAAAAAAAAACTAACGACTAATACCTATAATCTATCATATGCATAATAGGCAATGTCCTAACTTTGCGGATCCACACATCCGCAGCGTTTACTGTCATTTCTCCATATCTTCTCATGTGGGGAGAATACGCAACCACCCACTTCTCATACGATAACTTTGCTAGCTATTCTTCTGCGATTTCACCACCAACTCTTTTGAAGATTGCAACATTCTCATCAAAGATGCGCTTGTTAGGTGCATATGCACATTCTTTGAAACGATCTCCCAATTTTGCTCGGTGTGAATTAGTCTGTCCACTAGGAAACCAACCCTTGAGATTTGTTAGCAAATGATTCAAAAAAAAAAGGGGAACTAGATCTTCGTAAATGCAGACATTATACCACAATTCCTATCAGAGATGTATAACACATGTTTATCGTGTTTGATAAAATCTCGTAGGTAATGAAAATTGGACAAAATTTAAAAGAGTGTTTGCTGAAACAATAAAATTGACAAGACAATATTATTCCATATTCATGTTTCATCCAAATTCAATATATTAAAGATGTTTAACTATATATGACAAGCTAGAACCTAAGAATCAATGCCTTGCTATCAATGTGCAGCGTCTGCCTTGCTTATGCATACTGACAAATTAAGTTGAGCCCCATACCAGTACTATACAAATTGATGGATGCTTGGTTAATTGCAGGCGCATGGGATCCGATATTGGAAGACGAATTCTCAATTGAGGGTGCTTAGAAAGTAGTTGCATTAGCTCTTTAATGCTCGAGTTTTTATCCAAAATCGAGTTCAAGTATAAACCATGATGTCCAAATCATGGAGCGATTTTCTAGTTGGAGCATATCCTTATTGGACCTTTCATTTACAATATATCTAAAAAAAGGCACAATCAATACAAATTAAAGTTGAGATAAAGTATATGTACCTTTCCTAAGGTCATTAGCATTGAGTGATTAAAGTCTTGTATTTCAATTTGGTATCTTATGTGTTATATCATTTTTAATACATGTCATGTGTTAATAGATCATGATTGGTTATGACATTCAATAACCATAAAGATTGCGAAAAATCAAATTATAATATAAAGGAAATGAAATTTTAGAAAACATCAAGAAAATGAGAAGCCTGAACAATATTAAAAAGGGCACAGCTATCCACCACAAATTTACTTACTACACCCTGCTACTATATAAGTTTACCCACCACATAATTTTTTTCCCTTAATACATCTTCTTAAAAAATTACAACTTTAACTCTAATATAATATTTACATCACTACATTCATCATCTCCAACCCACCCAAACAATTTAATTTACAAATTAAAGAGAAAGAAATTCACGCCATGTCACCAATCATGTTTACAAACTCCCCTACTCCAACTTAGAAACATTTTCGGAGTAAATTAAACTGATGATTTTGCTCTTTAAATTTTGTTTATAATGTTACACACCCCCTCCCAACTCAGAAACAATATGGTATTGATGATTATATATGGCTTATTCTTGAGGTTTTTTCCATATAAATTTTGCTTACAATTTTCATCCCTTTATTTCCGTTAAAACAAATGTCTCTTTTAACTATTTAACTTCGTTGACATTCTCCTAAGTAATAACATGATTCATATAGCAAATGGAGTTGGACTATTGTGAAATATTGCACCATAGTGTTATGTGCAATACCATACAAATAAGGCAAAATTTGCGGGTTGGGCCGGGGCGGGCGCCGAGTTGGGGGCCGGTCTGGGCGGACCAATATATACTTATTAAATTATATGTTTATCAAATATGTGTTGTAGTCTAGTGGTTCAGGTCTGTTGTTAAGGTACTTGGTCGTAGGTTCAATTCTTATTTAGCACATGATTTTTAATTATTTTTTTGTCAGGTTTTTGTGTGTTACTACATCTATGTGTAAGTGTTATTACATTGTTACATTGAAATAACTTCATATCTTAAGTAACACGTACTAAAACATAATGTAACACATAAATGTTTATAAGGTAACACATTGTTGTTCATATGGTAACACATGAGTATTCACATAGTATTACGACATGTATACAGTGTTACATATTACTAAAAAAATAAGTGTTACTACATAAACAAAAAGTGTTAATCTATGAAGAAAAACGCATTACCACATGAACAAAACCAGTTCAAGCGCGAAAAAAAATTCCAAGTCCAAAATTACATATTTAAATAACAACTTGATGTGTTACCCTATGAACAAAAGAGTGTTACTACCTGAACAAAACCAGTACAATCGCGAAAAAAAACTTTAGTCTAAAATTACAAATTTAAAGAGGAAAAAGAAGAACAAGAGAACCAAAGGAAAAACCTAGAGACGACGCGCCGTGAAAATCAATTGAGAATTGGTCACGTGTGTCGGGAACGCGAGGAAGAAGAAGAAGAAATATGGCATCCGTTGTCGCTACGACGAAGAAGAAGAGGAACGTCTTTCTAACCCGGATCCAAGCCCCACCTTTAAAATTTAAAAAAAAAATCCAATTCACCTACAATTGCACATATCACTTGTATGCAATATTGCGTATAAGTTTTTGGGTAGCAAATGATACTTGGTAGAATTTCTTAGAGAATATAATTTTACAAGATGAATTTTCATCGTAAAAATTTGAAGAAATAACCAATTATTGCCCTTATGGCGATGCTTAGACATTGAAGTTTAATGTGTGTGAGAAAAATTTTTAAGATACAAGGTTTTTCTTTGTACATAAAAAAGATGAACAAAACGAATCTTTGTATTTGATGAGATTTTGATGGGGCGTGCTTAGTATATTTAATGTGTGTTTTAATTAAAAGGGTATATTAATATTGTATATTGAGTCACTCTCGCATGACTACACGCAAAGAATAAAAAATGGTGCACTCTAAACCCTAACTCCTAAATAGTGAACCATAAATCATATTTGAATCATTTGGGCCGGGTGAACCATGAACCACTTGGGTCGAGTGAACCATGAACCACTCGGGCCGGGTTTGGGGTCGGGTCAGGTATTAAAAAAAAAAAAAAAATCTAAAACTGAAATTAAAGTTAAAAGAAAACCGAAATTAAAAAAAGAAAAAAAAAAGTTAAAACTAAAAAAAATTAGAAAAATAGCTTTTAAAATTAAATTGCACCAATTTTATTGGTGCATGTGGTGCACAGGAGAATTTTTCTTGTCTATTAAGATTAATTTTATAAAAAAAATAGAGTTGGTCTTCCATGAACAAGTTTCGTAATATGAAAATAGATTTTTTGACTCACTTCACCCATTTTAACACATTTTTTTAATACACTAAACTTGATCCATATCATACACTGGATAGATTCACATGCCCATAAATTAAAATCAATTTATAGCATGAAATTTGTTCACCCTAAAGTTAGTAAAAAAAAAGAGTCTACAGTGCAAATTCGGAGGTGTGGATAAAAATCGGTTAGAATCCTTTATTTCACTTTATTTTTTTACTTTAAAGGAGCGTTTGCAAACTCTATTAATAGCTTAGAAGTGCTTCTATAAAGCTAAAGCTGTGAGGGGGCAGCTTTAAAAATAAATGTTTATGCCCCTCTATTTGTGTTTGCAAACACCCCTTACATGTCATACACCACAGATTAACTAATGATAACGGATGATGTCATTTAATACCCACATTGTTTACTAAAATTAATTTAACACATGAAGAAACACTAAATCAGATTAAAATTCAACTTCATTGTTTACTACTTAATCTGATCACCAATCATACGAGCCTTGCCGGCAACATTCCAAAAGTTTGTCCATTTAATATTATTAATTAATATCCTGTCAAAAAAATAAAAATTACTTCTACTCATCAAACTAACATGTAACTGTAAGTACGGCACATGCTATAAATTAAGACTAATTTTGCAAAAAAAAATATTAATCCGGCAGTTCATCCAACATC
Organism: Stenogyne calaminthoides; assembly: GCA_037126765.1. Classification (NCBI taxonomy): domain Eukaryota; kingdom Viridiplantae; phylum Streptophyta; class Magnoliopsida; order Lamiales; family Lamiaceae; genus Stenogyne; species Stenogyne calaminthoides. Next base: position 18,010,047 of record JBBCBC010000007.1, read on the forward strand.
TATTACATCATGATGGTCTTTACAATGCATTAGTTTCTATAAATACGTACTTAATTGAATAAAACACTCATCAATTTAAATATACCAGAAAAGTGATCAGATTTAAATTGATCATAATGGCTCAAACTAGTAACACGATGTTCTTCAAATTGGCTATTGTGATCACACTTGTTCTTATGATATCCCTGACTGAAAGCAGAAATTTAGATAGTAAGTTGTTTTTATAGACCCTATTTTTGCATTATTATCACATATCTTGTACAATTTCTATACACATGATGTTAGTGTTTATATGAAAAATTTATGAGTGGGTCTCATGTGTATTCAGATACACAGTGCACTCATAGTGAAAGATGCAATTTGTTATGAAAAAATAGCTGCACGGTTCATTGTAAATAAATTGCATCTTTCAGCATAATAAGTTGCATAGTTTAAAATGCACCATGAGTGCACGGTGAGCCTGGATGCATACAAGACTTAGCCAAAAAATTATATTTCTAGATTCAGATTTCGTGGTGGAATTGAATTGTGATCAAGTGTACCCCTGATTTTTTTATTTTAAGTATTAACATTCCTCCATTTTTTATTTACTTGTGAAATGCAGTTGATTCGAAAAATGTCGATTCTGCCATATCTTGCAACTCGGTCCATGGACAAGTGAGTGGTGAAACTTGTACAAGTATCTCTCAAGATTTCGGTCTCTCACTCGAGGACTTTCTTGACATTAATCCCAATATCAATTGTGATTCAATCTTCGTTGGTCAATGGCTTTGCATTGACGGTTCTGATTAAACTTACAGCATTCATGGATGGATATGCATGAAGCCAAGAATCATCGTCTTAATTATTATCAATAAATTAAGGGCACTATAGTCCTAATAAATGTAGCCCAAGTTTCTTGTTTATTTACATAAAGTCTTTCTTGTATCGTAATTTTGTTTTCTTGTACCGTTTAAACAAAAAGAAAGATTTGAGAAAGCAAAAGCTTGTGGTTGGTTTGGAGTTTGGAGTGCAATTGGATCTTGTGGATTATGTTGTATGATTTTCCTCTCTTAACCACTAGCTTTGCATCATTCGCGTTCTCCTTCAGCTAAATCCCATCCCATGAAAGAAAGAAACTGAAAAGTGGAAGATTTCTAATAGAGTGGGTTTTTCCTATCACAAGTCTTTCTCATAAACAGTATTTAAAACATACATTGATTTGTTCTTCAAATATGCAACTTGTTTTTCATATATATAGTTGCATATTTCGGTTTAAATAAGTTGCATTTTTCAGTGCAACAGATTATATGTTTCTAAAATACACTATGAAGTGCACGGTGCACCTAATGCATACAAGACTTAACCTTTCTATTTGGGTACCAACAATGTGAGTTCTTGAGTAGATTATTTTCTTTCCATTTTTTCTTTTAAAATTAATACCATATGAGACTTGTATGAAACAAAATAATATACAAGACTTAACCTTTCTATTAGGGTACCAACAATGTGAGTTCTTGAGTAGATTATTTTCTTTCCATTTTTACTTTTAAAATTAATACCATATGAGACTTGTATGAAACAAAATAATCATCATTAAATTATTTAAGAATCATCATTATCTATACATTAATTCACAAACACTATCATTGTTATACATAACACTGATATTGAAGAAATAGAGTTTATCGTGAGTTCGAATTCGCACAAATTTATATCTAATTACTTATATGAGGTTTTGAAGGAGGCTTTGTATCTACCATTTATTACACATCTTTTAACACGCACCATAATTTTATTCACCCACACGGACCAATGCATTCGACATTTTTGCGCCACATTCATTTCAAGTTCACGAGGAACTCTCACTTGTTTTTTGACAATGAACGTGACTATTGACACCAAGAAAATTACTTAATACACTAATTTTATAGTTTTATTTGATTATGCAGATACTTTGAAAATATTATGCATTAGGTGTAACCAGAAATTTTCCAGGAATGACTAGTCGAGCCCTTTAACAATTTGCTACAACACTCAAATCCCTACCAACAAGGTTGGCCAAATGTACCAAGTTTTTTCATGACATAACATGCTGAAGTTTTTAACAATGTATAAATGGAGTTTTTTTCACCTAAAGATGTACAGATCTCAGAAGACAGCTATAACTCCTTTCATGAAAGCAATCACTGGCTCTTTTCAGACGGACCTCACAAAGCAGACGTGCAATATAAAAACTGGTTCAGAGGCCAATAGATGCAGAGTTGTAGGTATGAAGAAGTGCATCTAGGAGAGACTATCAATAAGCCTTGTATGCATACATATATCCACGAAGTTTCCTGATTTCTTCAGATGACTCACCGAGTAAATGGTCCACATAAAGGCAGATTCCAGCTTCACTGCAAATTTGGAGAGCAATGCTTTAATTGTCAAACTACAAACAACTCCCTCCGTTACAATATAACTATCGTTTAGAGAAAACATATTGTCCAAAATATATTATGCTTTCGATTTTCCAAGAGAATTTATATATTGTTTTCAACTTTGCCTTTTGCTTAATATTTGTGATAAATGACCATAAATGATGCATTGATAATCTGTAAAAGGGTATATATTAGTCATTTTATAAATTATTGTAAGTATAAAATGACTTTCTTAATCTATGTGAAACAACAAAAAAGATAGTTAAATTGGAACTGTGGGAGTAGTAATATAGCCGCACGCTGACAAAAAGTTTAAATTAGAGTCTACCCCAACGGTGTCAAAGGAAGCCACAAGATATCCCATCTAAACTTTGCCAATCTGCATAAGACTCAAACCAAATAAGTAAAACTGACAAGATAGACAGCAATAAATGCTTTCAAGTGTTCTCTAATTCTAGCAGAACATAGTTTATAAATGTTAAAAATGAAGCTTATGACATTGAAAAGTCTTGGTCCAATGTTAACTTGTGAAAATAATGGCCAAGAGAGATAAAATTAGCGCGGGAGAATATCGGTGATGATATGTCAAAACTTTTGATCGCAAACATTTAGATAAGGCAAGTGCACGTTTAAGTGGTATTAGTTGTTTTACTAAAGGTATTAGTTGGTTAGTATTAGTTGCTTCCACTGAACAGTATTAGTTGTTTTCATTGACCTAGTGTGCAACAGGTGCACCCAAGTATTACTCTTAGATAAATGTCAATACATTTCCTGTGATGACAAAATACACTACATAAATTTCATCAACGAATACCTCATCCAAAAATGGGTCAAATATTTGGCAAAAGGAATTTGCTAACTAATTAACAATCTCACCTCAGCATGTGATGCAACCAGAAGATAGCCAATAATGTACCAGGGAGAAAAGAGTACCAAAGCCATTGGCGATGACGTCTTGAGTTGTGCATCAAGCCAGTGATGACCATTAAGCATACGGAAACAGCTATGAATTCTGTAACATATTTGTAGTCAAAGTTTTGTTATAGAAAATCTCAAATTCTTATCTACAAAAGAGATACAGGTTTCATTAAATAGCTCTCCCCAAAGGTGGTGAGGAATGGTGAATCAGCAAGTTCACTCCAGTTTGACATCGCCAATAGTTTGAGTCATGGAATTAACTTCCATGCAAGAGCGAAGCATTTTTAGACTTTAGTATTACTCGTGCTTGTCTGGGAAAAATCTCGAAATTGACTTGCATTTAATCGAGTTGAGCTCGAGCTACTAGAGTAGTTCTCCAGCTCGACCTTAGAAAACTAGGCTCCGAGGCTTGTCAAGCTCACGAGCCTAATAAGAGCTCACATAAATACCCATAATATGCTAATTATTTACAAACACAATGTAATTATAAATAAATAAAAATATCTAATTAATGTTATGGAAGTTATCGAGCTCGAGTATTTCGAGTTCTCCATCTAGTCGAGCTCGAGTTTCGAGCTTTTAGATTTTTAATCGCGTTGAGTTCGAGCATGACACTATTTGACTCGGCTATTTACAATTTTACACCCTAGTGACCCCCACAATCTCCCACAATTGGCAGGCCCTTTTGAAAATCACTAGATAGTAGGGCAAGGAAAACGCCATGACTTATCCAGTTTCCCAAGTAGAGGGAAGACTTTATACAAAACTAATAAACTATCCCGATTCATAAAACCAAATGTTAGTCAGAACTCAGAATATCCAGTAAATGGTGGTAACGTACCCATGAAAGGATTAAATGGGATAATAAGGCCAAGGTACATGCCACCCAATTTAAGACATATATTCATATACACAACTGAACAATTGTAAACAACCAATGCAATAACATTCTCATCATACATAACACAGTGTAAAAACATCTTTCGAAGAAGGAAACAAACAGACAAGAGAAATGAAGAAGCTGACCTGCAGCTATAATGCTCCCTGAACCAACCTCATACATGAAGTAAGCATGATACCGCTGCACAGAGAATGAGATGACAAGCATGAACACAATCATTGGTACTCAGCATAAAATCCCAGTTCATTTCCCACTACAATAGTTCAATCTCTTCCAAAATTTCAATCATCAATCCAGAAAAAGGAAGTCGTCGCCATAAGATTGATCTCGAATATATTTAAAACTCATAATTGTGGCCAACTATCTTTACTATGGAGTACTAAGCAGAAAACGGGCATCAAACATATAGATGCATGTGTTTCATTTACCATCATCAAAAGGTGATAGATTATTAGAACTGCCTAAAGTACAGAACCTACTAGTACTACTCTCCCATGCTTAATGTTAAAATTAGTTGCATGTAGTTATTAAATTGACAGTTCAATAATCTCCATTTCTTGAACAAAATAAACTACAACATGCAAATCAAGATTTACATTTCCCAGAGGTGTCAAATAGTTATAATTAACCACTACAACTATAATGAGATAGTCTCCTTAATTTTTTCCCTAAAAACTGGTTGAAAACATGTCTGGCAGCAAAGATTGTATCCATCAAAATGCCAGAAGAACTCGACAAAATTTTTCTATGGAACAAAATTTTGTTCCCAATTAAGGACATAGATTAAATTTCATTTTTCTTGGTACTACATGCTCATGTTCCTTATATACACAAGAATATCAAAACAATAACCAAGTTCTGATACAAATGGGAAAAAAAAACCCCAAACAAAACATAAAAAGATACTAGTGGGAAAAGGTACCAATTCCCAGGGAGCATAAGCCTGTTGATAGATTGAATAAACGAGGAAAACCATGTAACATGAAACCAGTCCAGCGAACACACTCTACAATAAGATGAGCAAAATCAGAAAATTAAGCCAACTTCATCCAAAAATATGAAAGTAAAGGAAAAATCAAACTAAGTAAACAATATTTGCATACAATTGAAATTACATACCCTCCAGAGAAGAGATTGCTGAGAGTGACTCTTCCCCAGGGATCGAACCAATTCCTCTTGCTCTGGATATACATACAACATCCATCAGTATATGCAACTAAGTATGTGCGCGTGCTTTTTCCCCTTAATTAACTAAAAAATTAACAAATTAATTATCTACGAACAGCAAATTATCGCGGAGAAGAAGACCTTGGGTGTCGATAGGACGTGAATCGTCTCGAGTTGGAAGAGAATCGAGCTCGTTCCCATCCATATCCACGTGAGATTTCCTCCATTTCCTCGCCAGTTTCTGCATCGTTTCCTAGCTACTATTTTGTCGTCGCAATTGGATTACGGGAATACATATTTTTTATGTGCTTCAAAGTTGAAATTACCTTTGATTTTTCTTCTGTATAGGAATAGGAGTATTATTCTGTATTTGCCTAGTTAGAGACTCAGAGCACCGTATTAACCTAATGGCTTTTCAGTTTTAAATTTGATCTGGTGTGATATAAGAAGGAATTGAAATGTATGGGGACATCGAGTAAAACATACACTTTATTCTTTGAATCCCTCTATATGCTAATACTAATACTAAATGGGATTTTATTTTTTATCACGTGTCATCTTATGATTAATTTGAATTTCTATATATACTAATAAAAGGGATTTTTTTTTATGATATATCATCTTATGGTTAATTTGAATCCCTCTATATAATAATACATAGATTTTTTTTTATGATATGTCATCTTATGGTTAATTTGAATGATGTGTCATCTTGAGATTAATTTGAATGAGAGATTACATTTTATTGTATTGATGTGTTATTTTTTTTATTGATTTGTAGTAATATGTGACATACATGTGGCATTTTAATATTTAGTTTAATAAAAAATTACAATAACTAAAATTTGAATCATGCACATCTTAAATTATATTTATGTTACTTAGAAACTATGTTAAACTATAAATTTTTAAATATCTTGAATATTTATTTTATTGAGTATTAGTTTTTTTGTATTAACCTTTATTTTATATATAATATTTTATCACACATCGATTTTGAAAACATCCATCAACCCACTAATATGAAATTTCTACTGCTTATGTGTTAAATTATTGTGAATTTCGATGATGTGTCGTCTAATTAAGAAATGAGAATTATGTAAAAAGTAAATAATGAATTTTCACTATATAATTATTTTTTAATTGTTTAGATATTTGAAGATGTGAGAATGTTATAAAATGTGTAATTAATATTTATTATTTTATATTTTAATTACCTTTGTTTAGTTAATTTTTATTTTGACTTAATTTAATATAAGTAAAATATTCAATCTAAATTTATTTTATGTTAATGTGAATTATATTTAATTATTAATTCTTTAATGATTAATTTTATTTTATTATTGATCTTATGTAGTATATCTTAATTTATTTTATGTAAAAAATTATTTTATACTATTATAATCATTCACTTTTATTTTTTTTATTAATACATATTAATTTTTTTTTTTAAACGTTGTTTCATTTTATTTTGTTTTAATTTGCAGGTTTCAACTTCGTATTAAAAGGAATGATTAATTTTATTTCAAGATTTAAGCAAGGTTGTTAATATACACCTTAAATAATTATTAATTCATATTTAGTATATTTATATGCATATTTATATTTTTTATTATCAAATATATTATTTAATGGGATTGTTATATTTTTTTAATTAAAAAAACATGTAAACACGCGAATAATTCATTCTTATATGAGATACATGAGAAGATATTATAAAGGATTAATTTTTTTGTAGTCTAATATCTTTGGATCGTTTTGAAATTAGTCATACACATACCAGATTATGATATAGCCCCTGTATGTTTCCACTTTTTTTTATTTTAGTCCTCAAAATCGATCAACCCGGTTAGTCAACCGGTAAACGTACACGTGACATATAATTTTCCATTCTCCTTTATTTTTGGTCCGTCACGTGTGTATTTCCTATTTTCATTATTGATTTATATTTAATCACTAATTTTAATTGGATTTCGGGTTGGGTCGGTTTCCGGGTCGGTTTAAACAAATCGGGTCTAGTTCAGTGTTTTTAAAAAAAAAAATTATTAATGTATCTTAACCCACATTCATCCCTTTCATCCCATCAATCTTAACCCACTTCAATTCACCAAAACAAAGACGAAAAACCTCAACGTGATCCACAACTTCAATCGATTTCTTATGAATCAAGAAAATCAGAAACAATTCTCCATCCATTTCCACCAAATGCTCTCTGAACGGCCTCCAATTCACAGATACAACACATCTGTTGATGTGTATCCCCGCGAGCGTAATACGCGAATCGAAAGCAATACCTGCAAAATTTCCCTGTTTGGCCATAATTAATTCAATCCATTTTTTCTTGGTGACAAACGGGTCGAGCGGGTCGAAATCATACCCGACCCATGTTTTTTCCTTGCTAGAGTAGGCCATGACTTGCCGGAAGGGAGGACTCTGTTTCTAAGGAGAAGAAGCCGAAGGAGAGCTCGATTGGAAAGGATGAGAGCAATAAGGATGGGGAGGTTGTGATGGATGAGGATGAGATGGAGATGATGAAGAAATTCTGGATTCCGGTGGGGTTTGATACCACTAAGGGGAAGCCAGTCGCCGGGAACGACGTCGGCGCTGTGAGGAAAGTAACGAAGCGGCAGCCGCGGCAGTACATGAACCGCCGCGGAGGGTTTAATCGCCCTTTGCCGGCGGAATGCAATCGTTGAAGGAGAGTCAATTTCCCCGGAGGGTTTAATCGCCCTTTGCCGGCGAAATGCCGCGGAGGGTCAATTGGTACTTTATTATATATCTTGCCTGGGCGTGGGAAATCAATATAATTGGATTGCAACAAACTAGAAGCATACAAAAATTAGGGTTTTTTTTTTAAGTTGGGTCGGTTCTAAACCAGTTATAACCCGACCCAAATATGAACTAGACTCGACCCGTTTAAACCGACCCAACCTAGAACCCAATTAAAATTAGTGATTAAATATAAATCAATAATGAAAATAGAAAATACACACGTGGAGGGCCAAAAATAAAGGAGAATGGAAAATTAAATGTCACGTGTACGTTTACCGGTTGACTAATCAGGTTGACCGATTTTGAGGACTAAAATAAAAAAAAGTGGAAACATACGGGGGCTATATCATAATCTGGTATGTGCAGTACCAATTTCAAAACGGCTCAAAGTTATTGGGCTACAAAAAATTTAATCACATATTATAATTTGACAAAAACTTGTGTGAACCCGAGTTCACCGTGAACTCGGTTTTCTTAGCATCACTGTTATTTAAGAAAATTCTCATTGTTATGCATAAAAACTATTATTATTATGCACAAAAACAATTACTGTTTAGAAAATATTTTATATTTTTAAGCAGTGAAAGTTTTTGTACATAACAGTGATAGTTTTTACCAATAACAATGTTAGATTGCATGCATAAACCTGGTTCACAGGAGTATTACTCCAAGTATTTGTATCATATACACTTTTTAAGATATAGTTAGGCAAGTATCAATATAAATAAGATTCTCACACAATTTTTTGTCTTATTGATCATATATATATTTATAATCTCTATAATGCAAAGAATTTATAAGATGGTATGACAAGTCATAAAATGATGTAGCAGATGATGTGGCAAAACGATATTCCTCTACTTCAAATCTCTCTAAGCTCATTCATTTTGTGTGTTTTTTAATTTCAGTCATTTGTTCTGTCTTACATTTCCTATAAATTTTGACATCTCTTATTCTTTTTTTCTTCATTCATTATCTTCCATTTTATTTTCTCCTGTTCATTATTTGATATTGTCTTCTCTAACAATTTTTTATTTGATTTTTTTTTATTTTGCAGGTTCTTATATATAATGCGTCAAGAATTTTTTATCTTTTTCCATTCTATTTCTCGATTTCTCATAATATTTTCTTCCACTCGATTTTTAATGTTCATTCTTTTTTATATTGTCTTCTTACAACATATTATTTATATTGTATGAAAAATGATTTTTTTTTTTTTTGCATGTTTTTGCATGAAAAATATCCAGAGTTTGTGTTTTGTAGATTTTTATAATTTTAATTGTCTTTTATGTAGATTCGCCTACTTACGATCTCTTCAGTGAATTAAGGTAACATTTATACGTTCTTCATGCGAAAATATTAGTTTTTTCAAAAAATTTCCGATGTTTCTTCCAGTCTCCTCCATTTCTTTTTAATATTATTTTTTATTTAATCAACAAATTTTCGAAATATGATCCGAGGGTTTTCGTTGCAAGTGCATTGTTTGGATATTTGAAGACTTCATCTACAAAGACAATTTTATTATTTAAGTTTCGAAAGAGTATAAATATTTTTATTTGCATGATCTATGTAAGGTTTGATATTATTAATATAAAAAAAGTATAATTTTACGTTCTCAATCATCTTAATTTCAATTCAACTTTAATCTTCTTCTTTTTTCTTTCAAGGTCAATTAATGTTGGTGTCCTTCAATATTAGTTACATAATCCTGTTATATATATTATGCAATCTAATTAATTAATATACATAATCAACGCATATAACTAGATGAAAACATAGAATTGTTTGATTTTTAAATTTGACACAAAACAATTAAATTATTATTGGCCCCAGGTTGTCACTAATTAATTAATAGGAAAAAGTCATGTGTATGTGTAAAACTTATATTTCTTACTTTGTACTTATTAATTAATTACTATGCGTACAATTCATCTATTACATATCTTACAAATTTAATATTCTAAAAATTAATCTAGCACATAAATATTATTTTATAATCAATTGTGAAGTCTCCAAGTTGTCACTAATTAATTAATAGGAGAAAATCATGTGTGTGTAAAACTTATATTTCATATTTTGTCACTAATTAGTTAATTACTATGCATACAATTCATCTATTACATTACTTACAAATTTAATATTCAAAAAATTAATCTAGCATATAAATATTATTTTATAATCAATTTTGAAGTCCCCGGATTGTCACTAATTAATTAATAGGAGAAAATCATGGAACATATTTTGAGATTTGTGATTTGGTCAATATTGATTATTGTTTTATTTTATGTTAAAAATTTTGATTTATTTTAGGCTAGGTCTTGTATGCACCCGGGGGTACCGTGCACTCATAGTACATTTTAGAAGCGTGCAACTTGTTATGTTGAAAAGTGTGACTTATTTTCACAGAAAAGTGCAACTGTTAATATGGGAACATAGTTGCATGCTTCTGTTTGGAATAGTTGCATGTTCCTGTTTTGTATAATTGCATGCTTTTAAAATGCACTATGAGTGCACGGTACATCCGGGTGCACATGAGACCCACTCTTTATTCTATGCTAATTAATTAGTTCATCCTCATCATGTTTATTTTAATGTTTATGTATTTGATAAATATGAAAATTCTTATACCTGAATAATAGACAAAAATAAATAATGATTATAATTATATATTCGAATGCAATCTAATTAATTAATATACATAATCAAGCATATAATTAGATGAAATATAGAATTGTTTGACTATTAAATTTGACACAAAAAAATTAAATTACTATTGGCCCCAATTGTCACTAATTAATTGTTACGAGAAAATCATGTGTATTTAATTTGTAAAACTTATATTTCTTATTTTGTCACTAATTAATTACTATGCGTACAATTCATCTATTACATTTCTTACAAATTTAATGTTCTAAAAATTAATCTAGCATATAAATATTATTTTATAATCAAATTTGAAGTCCACGTGTTGTCACTCATTAATTAATAGGAGAAAATCATGGATCATATATATAGTTTTTGAAACATATATTGAGATTTGTGATTTGATCAATATTGATTATTGTTTTATTTTATTTTATGCTAAACTAGTTCATCCACATCATGTTTATTTTAATATTTATGTATCTGATAAATATGAATTTTTGAATTGCCAAATATTCTGGTGAGTTGGTTAGCAATTAGAATTTTTTATTCTCGATGTAAAAAAAAATTGTATTATAATTCAATTGTAATATATGTGTATTATTAAAAGTTATATCGGTTATACCTAAAATCTTTTATAATCATGTAAATATTTTTTTTATTTAGATATATAAATATAATTTTAGGTATAAGAAAATAATACTTATAAACTCAATCATGGTAGAGGATTTTTCTCTTTTATACACTTTGGAAAGTAATACGTATTAGTAAGTCAATTGTGTAATATAATAAAAAAATACGTGTAATTTGCGATATTTAGTAGATTTATTTTGTTATTAATTTTAAAAAAATGGGTATGTTTAACTCATTTTTATTAATTAAATAAACGTCAATGTTCAATGTATCTATTGATTCCAAAAAATTAGGAAATGATACGTGAATTCTGAGATTTAAAAATTCGATTTAGTTGACATTTTTAGATTGTAAAAATTTAACGTAATGCATAAATCAAGACATAATTCATAACAAATTTATATAAAATGAAAAACCAAACTAATTAATGAAGATTAATTATTTTATTTTAATTAACATAATTAATGAAGATCTATATTATAGACATGGTTCCACGATATCATATATTATATACTAGAACAGTTTCCTATATTACAGTACCTCCACGATTTCAAAGATTTGTAAATAATATATATCATCCAATCATTGTATGTAATTTATATGTCAAAAAATATAAAAATAATCTAATAATGTATATATGGCAAGAAACATGTACCGTTAATTAGGCTAATATATAGAGTCATCGTGACATAATTACTTATTTTAATATGTATTAACTAATGCATCAACTCCGGGTTTTTTTTTAATTTAATTTATACTTTTTTTAATTGATCGAAATGAACATGTAATATAATCAATCTTAACTCTTAAATGTGCCATTAATTTATCCAATCTTAAATCATCTAAATTTGAAAATTCTCCTTGGTTGACTTTTTTGTATGGTAAAAATTTGACCGAATGCATAAATCTATTAATAATTTGTAAAAATATTACTTATTTTTTTTGGAATAAGTTATATATGGCTGGAATATTTTATTTTTGAATTCTATTATGACAATATTTTGCTTCCTAAAATCACTCAATTAATAATTAATATGTCAACTAAAAAAAATTAATGTAGATTGATTTGTCTAAATGTAATTATGTGTGTCTATGTAATAGTGTTTTATCACAATCAATTTTTTATCATTTCATTTTAAAAATTAAAAGATTATTAATCCATTGTCACATCTCGGTATCTTTGTTTTGTGCAATTTTATTATACATGTTAAAGTGTTAATATCATGGGTAACTGATGGAGGTGCTAAGATTATAGTTATAACTTATAAAGAAGGATGTCATGTAAAATATTATGCATTTTAGTTATTTTTTTTCATAATATTTGTTTTTAAATTAATTATTTTTTATTTCTTTAATCTGCAGGGTAGTGTGTTGGGAGATAAATTTAATAAAAGATTATATGATTTTGATTAAGATCCCAAAACCCCTAAGTATGACATGTTCAGGATAATCTTGATAGATGAATCAGGATTCAGTTTTAGAGTGTTCAGGATATTATCTCGCACCGTTATAGCTCGGCAGATATAGAAACGGGTTAGTTTCAAGACTCTAATCGAGATTCTAAGAAACCAAGACTCGAGAGAACTCAAGACTCAGAGAACTCAAGGCTCAGAGAACTAAGACTCGTGAGAATATTTTGAATTTATCAAGACTCAATAATGTATTGAATGCTCAAGATATCCCTGAATGTTCCGAGGCAATCGGTTTAGGAATATACCGTTGGAATCCAAATTGGCGTGGACCAACGAGAGGAAGACAACCAAATGAAAAGCTTTACAAAGAATAGTATGGATTTGAATGTGATTCTCTCCAATCGGTAATATTCAAATCCACACTATAAATAAAGTTCTTCCTTCATTATCGGTGGTGGATGCGTGAGATCATGCACAAAAAATGCTACAAAGCCAAAGAGCGTTATAGTCAAAGCATTCCCACCCTAGAACACAAGTCAAGATATACAAATATATTCAAGAGTGTTCTAGAACCCAACCTAAGCAACCCACGATGTATTAGCTTAGAGAGATTTTCCCAACCTTAAAGATTGAGGCTAAACCATTGTAAGGGAAAATCTCACCATAGTTGGAGACAACACCAAACCCAAAACCCAAAGGTGAAAGTGAGGTAGTTGTTAGGCAATCCCGAGAGGGTGATAAGTCCCGGCGGAGTGTGAACTCGTTAAACATCTCAAGGCAATCCCGTGGAGGGTGATAAGTCCCGAGGCGAACCCGAGAGGGTTATAAGTCCAGCCGAGTGTGAGCTCTTATCTATAGCAATCCCGTGGAGGGTGATAAGTCCCGCTGATAAGGAATTTCCTAGAGAGGAGAGTGGATGTAGGATTATATTGTTTGTGTTGTTTATCGCTTTATGTTTATACTTGTCATATGCATCTAGTTATAAGTAAAACACATCACATTGAGCTCAAGGTTTAAAAAATTGGAAACACTCTGCCTTTTTCCTTTTTTTATATGCAAAAAAGAAAACGCCTTTTCATAGACGCGTAAAATAGGTTTTCCCACCGACAAACAAGTGGTATCGAGCGCGGTTCAGCATCATTTTTTAAAGTGATCACCTGAGTTGATCTATTTTTTTTTTTTTTAAAACCTGTCTCTGATCTGATATCAACAAGTGGTATCAGGAAATTTAAAAGTTTTACACAACAATGGAATAATAGAACTTTTCATTGATAAAGACCAAGGTCGTTTACATTACAAGTTACAAATGCAAGAGAACCCGGAGGTCAATACATAACTTAAAACCCAAAACCTCATCCTAACCCAAGTGGATTTTAAATATGATGCTCTCATTTTCCCCACTTAACAAGGGGTGAGAGAGGCTTTTAAAAAAAAAATCCCAAGGCGCCACAAGTCAAGATCAAGAAAAATGGAGCGAGAGCGGCCTTGATAGGATATATAAGCCAGGAGCCCCAAGAAGGAGTCAGTAGGGTCTCCAGCTGTTAAATGGTGAGTTTGATATAGGAAGATCAGCTGTTGTCTGATCAAGATCGAATATCAAACTCACGTTCATTTTCGATAAGTCTTATAGTCACGCCATAACGATAGACACAAGGTGCATACGGTTAGGGAGAAGTGTCTTCTTGGTTAAAAAAACCGCCGCCATGGTGGAAGAGAAGCTTTGCAACGATCGTATGTGAAATCGTTGACGATGACGAAAGCAGCAATAAGGGATGAAAAGGGTTGATTTGAGAAGATGAAATCATGGAAAAAGGGGTAAAAGTGTTTGCCGGAAGTCTCACCGGAAACAAGGGTTCACCAGGATACATGATTCTACAAAGAAGATATGTATGGTGAATGAGTTATGTTGTGTAAAACATTGGTCCAATTTGTAGAGGCCAAGCAAGGGTGCATATGCAAATTTGAGTTCTCAAAGCCTTTTTAGAAAAATTTGCATCACAAGGACAGCGTGTAGAAATCACGCGACCGATAATTGGATAAAGTTACGGCGGATTGACATATCGAGAGTGTCAGACGATATCTACGCATGTCAAATCGCACCAACTTAGGAAATAGAGGCTACTACTCTAGACTAAGTTTTGGCAGTAACACTTTCCAAGAATTTGACTAAATCTGAGGAGAATCAGATTAGGTCAACAAAAATCTGATTACATACAAAGCTGATCTAATGAAGAAAATCAGCTGAGTTTGAAAACTTCACCAAATCAGATATATCGATCTATATCAGTTGAAAGGGGAACTTCAACTTGAGGGGAAACTCACGGAATCAAAAGTAAATGATCAAGATCAGACGCGGCTGCAGACAAGACTGATCGAGATCAAATGAGATAGTTGAGTTCA
The DNA here is from genome assembly GCA_037126765.1 of Stenogyne calaminthoides. Taxonomy (NCBI): domain Eukaryota; kingdom Viridiplantae; phylum Streptophyta; class Magnoliopsida; order Lamiales; family Lamiaceae; genus Stenogyne; species Stenogyne calaminthoides. The sequence continues at coordinate 18,025,295 of JBBCBC010000007.1, forward strand.
ACTGATGAGTTCGGCGTGAAGAAAAGCTAAAGCCAAAGAATCGGTTTTGCAAATCGAAGATGAGCAAAAAGAGATCGATCAAGATCGACGTGATCGAGATCGGATATGATAAACCCGATATTTATAATGACCTGATGCTATTCGATATATTGATCTAAAGATGTGTTGATTCGATTAGTCGAGCTAATCGGATCGAGAAGAAATCGATAAATTTGATCCGAGGCTCAATAAATAAAGTGAAACCGAGACTCAAAGATAGGGTCAAAAGACACGAGGATCAAGATGTCCTGAAGTCGAAGAAATTTTGATAAATTGAAGAAAAATGAGGAGCCGAAATAAGAAAATTCAAGACCAAGATCAAGACTTGTAATTCTTTATGTTTTTTTTGTCTTTATTTCTTTGATAAAATTCATTGTAATCTATAACTGATAACATACAATCAATGAAACATTTATCTTTATGCTCAAAGATAATACCTCATTATCTTTTTTACATGTCTTTTATTTTGATATGCCTAATTGAATGTCTCTGATCTGATTATATGCTCATATAAAGGGGAAACTGTATGATGCTATGGGAGAAATTGCTTAAGTATTTAGTAATGATCTATTTAGGAAAGATTCATTACTGAAGAAATCATTGAATGATTTAAATTGATTGAGATTTACCATTCTTGTAAATAGGAAAAAAGCTTATAGGTTATATGTTTGTAACAAGATAGGTTTTGGCATCATCAAAAAGGGGGAAATTGTTGGGAGATAAATTTAATAAAAGATTATATGATTTTGATTAAGATCCCAAAACCCCTAAGTATGACATGTTCAGGATAATCTTGATAGATGAATCAGGATTCAGTTTTAGAGTGTTCAGATATTATCTAGTCGGTAGATATAGAACAGAAAGAGTTTCAAGACTCATTCTCAAGAACTCAAGAGATATTGAGAAACCTCAAGACTCGTAGAGAACTCAAGACTCAGAGAACTCAAGGCTCAGAGAACTCAAGACTCATATCAAGGCAAAAAAGAATGTCTTCGAATGCTCAAGATATCCCCAATTTTAGGAATATACCGTTGGAATCCAACCGACGTGGACCAACGAGAAAGACAACCAAACCTAAGAAAGTTGCAGAACTTACAAAGAATAATATGGATTTGAATGTGATTCTTCCAACGGTAACATTCAAATCCACACTATAAATACAAGTTCTTCCTTCATTATCATTGGTGGATGCGTGGAGATCATGCACAAAATGCTACAAAGCCAAAAGAAATATATTTCCCACCCTAAACACAAGTCCAGATATACAAATATATTCAAGAGTGTTCTAGAACCCAACCTAAGCAACCCACGATGTATCATAGCTTAGAGAGATTTTCCCAACCTTAAGATTGAGGCTAAACCATTGTAAGAAGGAAAATCTCACCATAGTTGGAGACAACACCAAACCCAAACCCAAAGGTGAAAGCGAGGTAGTTGTTAGGCAATCCCGTAGAGGGTGATAAGTCCCGATGGAGTGTGAACTCGTTAAACATCTGTGGGGTAATCCCGTGGAGGTGATAAGTCCCAGGCAAACCCGATTATAAGTGCGATTCGAGTGTGAGCTCATAAATATCTATAGGCAATCCCGTGGAGGGTGATAAGTCCTGTTGATAAGGAATTTCCTAAGAGGAGAGTGGATGTAGGATCGGTTGTCCGAACCACTATATATTGTCAGTGTTTGTTTATCGCTTTATGTTTATACTTGTCATATGCATCTAGTTATAAGTAAAACACATCACATTGAGCTCAAGGTTTAAAAATTGGAAACATAATTTTTATATGCATTTTTTTTTATATGCGCACAAAATAGGTTTTTCCGGGACAAACATAATTCATGCTTATATTCCTTGAGTTTAGGAAAATAATTTGAAAAAAATATTTTATTACAAATGTCAATGTTCATCCAAATTTGAATTCCCCAAATTCTGATATAAATATTATTTAAATTTCATCCAAATAAATATTGATATCCATCTCTTCAGAAAATTTTTTGTGTCATTCCAATAAATTTTAGACCGAAGTGTGGATGATGATGACATTACTCCATGGTATGTATATATTTATTATTTTTGTCTTAAGATATGCATATGTTCTGTATTATTCTATTAAACAATTTTTAAAAAATTCACATTTCTATTCATATTTTATAGATATAAACGCAAAATTGATCAACATTGGAGTAGTGTATTATAGATATAAACCTAATGGTTTGGGTTGCAGAAATATTGAGAGAATGCACTACTCAAATGTTGATCAATTTTGCGTTTATATACATAAAATATAAATAGAAATGTGAAATTTTTAAAAATGTCATAATAGAATAATGCAAAACTTATACATATCTTAAGACAAAAATAATAAATATATACATACCACGGATTATGCTGTCATCATCCACACTTTGGTCTAAAATTTGTTGGAATGACACAAAATCAAAAACCGTCCTCTGAATAGATGGATGGATACACTCCTCAATATTTGTTGATGGATGAAAGCTTAAATAATATTTATGTTTAGTAAATTTGACTGGATTCAGATTTGGAAGAACATTGACATTTGTAATAAAATATTCTTTAGCCTCGATCAAATTATTTTGCAACCGAGACACGAAACCCGAAGGAATATAAGCATAAATCCTACTACCATGCAGATTAAAGAAACAAAAAATAATTAATTTTAAAAAATATTATGAAAAAATAAATTAAACAAATTAAAATGCATAATACTTTACATGACATCCGTCATTATAACAAGAATGTTAGCACCTCCATCAGTTACCCCATGACATTAACACTTTAACATGTATAATAAAATTGCACAAAACAGAGATACCGAGATGTGACAATGGAGTAATTGTCTTTTAATTTTTAAAATGAAATGATAAAAATTTAATTGTGATAAGACACTATTACATTGACACACATATATATATACTGTAATTTAACTTTTAATTGCATTAATTACATTTAGGCAAATCAATCTACATTAAATTTTTTAGTTGACATACTAATTATTAATTGAGTGATTTTAGGAAGCATAATATTGTCTTAATAGAATTCAAAAATAAAATATTTTGACCTTATATAACATATTCCAAAAAATCAGTAATATTATAATTTGATCATTTTTACAAATAAACTAATCATGGAAAAATTATGCATACTATCTGTTGTAATAATGTATTTTGGTCCATAATTAGTTAATTACAGGTCCATAATTCTAAAAAAAGTCAATAATTTTCGCTATCTTAAAGACATATTTAAAATTTAAATATTTTGTACGTTTTAATAGTTGACCGGATTAATAGTTTATGTGGAATATAAAAATTGTAACATATTTTTAAATCATAATTGTAATTAAAATAATAATTAAAATAATTTTATAATGTGATTGGTTTTTCATTTTATATAAATTTATTATTAATTATGTCTTGATTTATGCATTCTATCAAATTTTTACCATAAAAAAGGTCAACCAAGCAGAATTTTCAAATTTAAATGATTTAAGATTGGATAAGTTATTGTCACATTTAAGAGTTAAGATTGATTATATTATATGTTCATAGTATAAATTAAATTTTAAAAAAATTCAGAGTTGATGTATTAGTTAATACATATTAAAATAAGTAATTATGTCATGATAACTTTATATATTAGTCTAATTAATGGGACATGTTTCTTGACATATATACATTATCAGACTATTTTTATGTTTTTTGTCATATAAATTACATAGAATTATTGGATGACATTTATTATTTACAAATCTTAGAAATGGTGGAGGCACTGTAATATAGGAAACTATTCTAGTATATAATATAGGAAACCGTGGAACCATGTTTATGATATAGATTTTTATTAAAATAATCAGTCTTCATTAATTAGTTTGGTTTTTCATTTTATATAGTTTTGTTATTATTTATGTCTTGATTTATGCATCCTGTCAAATTTTTACCATCTAAAAAAGTCAACTAAATCGATTTTTAAAACTCAGAATTTATGTATCATTTTCTAATTTTTTGGAATCAATAGATACATTGAACATTGAAGTTTATTTAATTAATAAAAATGAGTCAAAAATACCCAATTTTTTTAATTAATAATAAATAAATCTACTAAATATCGCAAATTACACGTATTTTTAATTATATTACACAGTGGACTCGCTAATAAATATTAGTTTCCAAAGTGTATAAAAGAGAAAAGTCCTCTAGCAGATTGAGTTTATAAGTATTACTTTTTTATGCCTAAAATTATATTTTTTTTAATTAAAAATGATTGCATGATTATGAAAGATTTTAGGTAAACTTTTAATAATACACAAATATTACAATTGAATTACAATACAACTTTTTTTTTACATCGAGAATAAAAAATTCCAATTGCTAACCAACTCACCAGAATATTTGACAATTCAAAAATTCATATATATCAGATACATAAACATTAAAATAAACATGATGTGGATGAACTAATTTAGCATAAAATAAAACAATAATCAAAATTGATCAAATCACAAATCTAAATATATGTTCCATGATTTTCTCCTATTAATTAATTAGTGACAACCTGGAAACTTCAAAATTAATTATAAAATAATATTGGAGTTTTATCAATTCAGGGTCTGATAGATGGTAAATTTATCAATTTAATGCCTGAAAGATTTTTCCTATCGATTTAAGGCCTGGAAGATAGAAAACTATCAATCCAGGGCCTGAAAGATAAAAACTATCAATTCGAGGCCTACACATTTTAAGGTCATGTTTGTCACTAAACCCTAAACCCTGAACCGTAAACCCTAAAACCTAAACACTGAACCCTAAAACATGAACCATGAACCCTAAAACCCTGAACCATGAACCCTAAACCCTAAAAAATAAAAAAATAAGGACATGAGATATAAGTGGCAAACATGACCTTAAAATGTGTGAGCCTCAAATTGATAGTTTTATCTTTCAAGCCCTTAATTGATAGTTTTCTATCTTCCAGGCCTTGAATCGATAGGAAAAATCTTTCGCATTAAATTGATAGATTTACCATCTTTCATACCCTTAATTGACATTTTTCCAATAATATTTATATGCTAGATTAATTTTTAGAATATTAATTTTTAAGAAATGTAATAGTTGAATTGTACGCATAGTAATTAGTTAATTAGTTAATAAGAAATATAAGTTTTACACATACACATGATTTTCTCCTATTAATTAATTAATTAGTGACAACCTGCGGCCAGTAGTAATTTAAATTTTTGTGTCAAATTTAAAAATCAAACAATTCTATATTTTCATCTAGTTATATACGTTAATTATGTATATTAATTAATTAGATTGCATAATATATGTAACTAATATTGAAGGATACCAACATTAATCGACCTTGAAAGAAAAAAGAAGAAGATTAAAGTTGAATTCAAATTGAGATGATTGAGAATGTAAAATTATATTTTTTATATTAATAACATCAAACCTTACATAGATCAAGCAAAAAAAGTCTCAAAAACTTATAAAAAAATAAAGATATTTATACTCTTTCGAACCTTAATCAATAAAATTTGTCTGTGGAGATGAAGTCTTCAACTATCCAAACAATGCACTGTTGGGAAAAAAAAGTTGAACATGCCAGGATCTTTTCGGGACGTAAATTAAATACTAATTAATATAAATCTAATTCTATGATTTAAACAATTAAATCTTGCAATTCATGTAATTTGAATAACAGTAAAACAGTAAATCCCTAAACATGCAGAACTAAAGGATTACGCGTTTATCTTTGATCGGAGAGACACATTTGAGAAGAGGTACAAAGTGATATGATTCAACCAAAAAGCCTTCTCAAGTATTCCCGAAGTCCAAACTTGATGATCCGGTGGGAGATCCTTCAAACTCACTAACACTCAAGGAAAAAATTAATTTCTTGTTGCACATAATTGAAATTTTCGAAAAAACACAAATTCCGACGTTTCAAAATATTTGATATTTTGTCAACGCTGATATTTTTTTGAAAAATCAATTTTTGTGTTATTATTTCCAAAAAATGCCCTTATTTATAAGAGTGGTGGTTGAAAATTTGACCTCAGAAAATATGGGATATTGAAAGATTTTATTCTTCAAAAGATAATTATATATTCTCCATATATCTTCCATATTTATCTTTTTCCACAAATTTATCTCTTTCTTTTATTTCTTGCAATTTTTGAATTTATGCTTAAAAGAAGACCAAATCAAAGATTCTTGGAATTATGGGAAGATCTTGTTCTCCAAGAAATCTAATCTTCCTTCCATAATTTATTTCCAAGAAAATCTTTCTTTCTTTCTTCTTTTCCCATAAAACTCGAAATTAATCCAAAAGAAGACTAAGTCAAATATTTGAATTATGGGAAGATCTTATTCTCCAAGAAATTTTATCTTCCTTCCATAATTTACACAAATCTTTCTTTGTTCCTTTTAATTTCAAAATTTCCAAAAATACACTTAGAAAATATTAAAATATAATTATCAAAATTATACTTCTCAATATCCTCTACTTTATTTCTTGCAACAATTAATTCTTTTATTTTAACTACCTTTTGTTAATGGACTTATATTGGACTACTTGAGGGGCCTTTAGGAGAATTAGGATTGGACCTCCCAATGGGTCTGGAAACCAATATTGAGACCCAATATTTTTCAACTCATTAATATTAATTCATTCCACTATAAAATCAATATTGCACTATCCATCCTAACCCATATTACGAAATATGGCTCACAGTTATTATTTCCCGTGTTTAAGATTCATTGTCCATTAATTAATTTAAGCTATTGAATGCTTTAATTAATTAATATCTTTTATTTCTTTGGAGTAAGGACATCTCACCCATTATTATCATACCGGGATTTAATACATTATACATGTTTGATATGATAAACCTTGTGAGCCCACCAAGGGGACAAAATCAAACAAGATTCTTCATGCACACGATTCTCTGTATTAAATCTTGACGATATGTTATGTAATTAATAATGTTGCCCAAAATACAAAGTATTGAATCTCATTGATTCGCTACCCAAATAAATCAAAGCAATAAATATTAACCACATACAATCTCATTTAAGTTACAGAGATTAAGAAACTTATAACCACTGAGTCTAATTCTTCTTTCTCAAGTCAGTCTAGAAGAATTTCCTCACTGTAGGTCATATTCTGCACATCACAAGACAAACCAATACTAGCATTACATACCAACTTTTACCAATGGATTGTTAAATTCCATCTAAGTTGTGAATTATTTGTACTTATTTATAAGGAATTGATAATGTGATCTTCTATGATCTTCTACACACCACATTATCTACAATGTAAAGTACTGAACTGTTGGAATTTAGAGGCACGTAAACACGTAATACATGCGCAACGGAAATAAACAGTTCACCAACAACGAACATGTAATTGCATAATTGAATACGTATAAACATAAAGAGAAATCTTACAGTAAACCGTACGCATATTTCTCTACTATGGTATCCACGTAATCCCCGTTCACGGACTTGCACAGATTTGCCAGCGTTGAATCTGAGACTGAATTTGCTAGGAAAATTCCTATTCTAGATTTTATGGAGAAATATGAATTAACGTTGTTTGTGAATTCCCAAGAGCTCATATATATAGGAAAGACCCAGCTTAAATCTTAATCTAACCTGATTAGGAAATAAAATCCCTAATCTTATAAAAAAATTTCTCATATTTATTTCCCATATATAAAATCTCTACGGATTTAATTCCCATGTATATCAAATCTCTACGGATTTGATTCCATATATATTAAATCCTATAATAATATTCCATATATTATTATTGGAAATTTTATTTAATTAAACATTAATAATAATTAATTCCAAATTAACCTATTATTAATTAATTCTCTATAAATTAAATATTAAATCCAATTTAATATTTAATCAACCAACTATAATTCGTAAAAGGGAACTACTTGTTGTGTGACTCATAGGCCCTCATATATCGAGCGATTAGTCAAACTAACGGTCTTAATTGAACCCTAGACAATAAATCAGACATTCTCAATATATGAGGTACGTTGCGAGAAACGTGCAACTACCTGTAACTGAAACATAGGCTATTACGATTTCCTCCTTTCATTCGCGAATACTCGATTAAGTCTTGAACATGATGAAGTGTCTATTCAAATAACTTAATCATATTATCTCTAATCACTAATTGATCATGTATGTCACACTTAGCCACAAAGTCTAAGTTGACGTGCATCGGTCGATGACTTTAATCCAATTATGATGAGAAGATGAGTATTCTCTCTAAATCCACATTGAGGAATGAATCCTATTCTTGACTCAACTACCACGCACATGCACTTTGTGATGAACCCAATCCAAGTCGTATCTACCCATGGAAGGGTGCAAGCGTTGGTCATGGTCAAAGTTCATCACTCCACACATGTCGTGCGTATTGACCTCAATTCAAAGGAGTATCGCATCGCTCCCACTAACCGAGACACCCGTAGACACATATAGTGGAAATACATCAAACGGTTTCTCGGATGGGTATACCAATACCCTCTAAGGTATTTGTGCATCTATCATGAGATACCTATTATCTCGTAGTAAGTGAGATCTTACTACACTCTCTAAGAGTATGATGCAGATCGCACACCAATCTCCATTGCATCATCAATATCTCATTCTTGATGATCCTTGATCGGGGTTATTTGAGAATCATGCTTAAGTTATCTGAGTTCTCACAACCTCAATGATAACAATGACTCATGGGAACACTTGCATGAATAAATGCAAACAATCAAACATAATATTCAAACAAGTGTATTGCCATACATTAATATTAAATGAACTATAATATTAAATCAAACTGAATATCATCGAGTATTATGCCCTTACAATAGATTGTCTCTAGGACACTAACACTAACATGAACGATTATGCAATAAACATTTAACATTCATTATATTTAAAGCAACAGTGATAAAAAGATTATTCTCATTAACTGTAAGAATCAATTTGTATACTTAAGTAGCATTCAAAGCATACTTGTCAGTATAACTCTAACATGCACTTGCAATGAAAGCCCTCGATCATATTTCAAAAATCTATTGATTAAATTAAAAAATAATATTAAAAATAAATGGAGGAGACTAGAAGAAACATAAAAAAATATTAAAAAAACTAATATTTTCGCGTAAAGAACATATATTTGTTACCTTAATTCACTGAAGAGATCGTAAGTAGGCAAATCTACATAAAAGACGACTAAAATTATGAAAAACCTACAAGACACAAAATTTGAGTTTCGATAGTGTATGTAGAACATAATATCAATCTAGTTCTAATGCTGAGATGTTTTCAGTTGATTTTTTAAACTACATTAAATGTTCAGGATTACCGAACCACAATTTGATCTTGAAAGAAAGAGTCCAAACTCAGAAATATTGAACAAAAGTTAGGTTTGTGCAACGGAACTAGGTTGATTGTTACAAAGCTTGAAAATCATATTCTTGAAGCACGAATAATTTCTGGAAGAAATATTGGCAATAAGGTTTTCATCCCAAGAATGACGTTGAGTAATTCGGACCAAACAATGTCTTTAAAGTTAAGAGGAGGCAATTTTCGATTTTGTTATGTTTTGTGATGACAATCAATAAAAATCAAGGTCAATCACTGTCTATTGTGGGTTTGTATATTCCAAAGTCGGTTTTCACACACAGACACCGACTTATCACTACCACAGTTTATATGCATGCAAAATAAAACATTAAAATCCATGACAATTGGATACCTGCAAAACAGATCTAACAGTTCTACTATCCAATTTCAAATTTAATGTCCACGAATTAAATTACAATTTTAAAAATTGAGTCCAAACAAAGGCTTCGATACGGCTTGTTGGGGAATGAGTTGCACAGATCTATTCGGGGTGAATATTTAAATACAAATTTAATTCATTAATTATTACTAGCATGAATTAATCCTATATTAATTCAAATAATAATTGCAACAACATATCATGCATATAAAATGCCACGTAAAACCTACACATGCGGAATCTACGGATTTACGTGAACGTACCTCTCGGGATGGCAGTGGCTTTGGTCGGACGGACTAACCAAAAGGACTTCCCAAGTATTCCCTTAGCCCTTGCTCGACAATCCGGTGGAAGAATACTCGCGAACAATTAACAAAAGGAAAAAATAAACTTTGTTGCACCACTTATGTGGATTTGCTAATATTTCCAGCACATGGAATTGTACTTGGGAATGAACTAATCATCCCCTATTTATAGGAGGGAGGGTGAACGAAATTTGTGTGATTTTTCAATGTGGGAAAAGACTTTTCTTGGTCACCAAGAAATCTTGAATATATCTCCTATATTCTTTTTCCCATAATTAAAATATTCCACAAAAATCCCACCTCCTCTATTATGGTGATTTTCGAAAATATTAAGTGTGCAAGAATCCAAGATTTGGATCTTCTTGAATTTATGAGATATTCTTGTATTTCAAGAAATACATATCTTCCATAATATCTTTTCAAGAAAATCAAGAAAATCTTTCTTGCCCACTATATTTCCAAAATTTCGAAACATACTATATAGATAACCAAGTGGGAGATTTCTTGAATTAAATGAGATAATCTTGTATTCCAAGAATACATATCTTCATTCCATAACAAAATTCAAAGAAAATCTTTCTCCCCCTTTTATCCATAATTTTCGAAAATAAGAGGAAAAATTAAGCAACAATATTTATTTTATTTTAATCACCTTTTTCAGCTTATTGACTATATGTTTGGGCTACTCAGGGGCCTTTAGGAGAATTAAGATTGGACCTTCTAATGGATCTTGAATATCTAATATTGAGCCACAATATAATTCAAGCCCATAAATATTAATTAATCCCACTACATAATTAATATTGCACTATCCATCTTAACCCATATTACAAATCAATATGGCTCCCTATCATTATTTCCCGTGTTTAAGATTATCTAGCCCATTAATTAATTCAAGCCAATCAAATAGCTTTTACATTAATTAATATCTTTTGTCCTTGGTCGAGGAACGGTTCAACATTATTATCCATACCGAAACTAATTCCACTTGCAAGATTTGGTATGATAAAACTTATGAACCTCCCAAAGGCAAATCAAATCAAGCGTGCCCCGCACACGATTCTTCGTATTAAATCTTAGCAATCACATGTGACCAATAATATTGCCCAAGATAAAAAGTATTGAATCTCTCTCCGATTCGCTACCCATGATAAGTCAAAGCAATAGTTACCAATCCCACGGATCCTATTTAAGGGACGAAGGTTAAGAAACAACGAACCACCGAGGTCTAATTCTTCCTTGTTCAGCCTTCAAAATTTATCCTCCTCAGAGGTCCTATTCAAATAAGATCACCATGCACTAGTGTAATCTCTTGGTCAAGACAAACCAATCGAGCCTTACACCTCAACCTTTCGCGATGGTTGTTCATTTCCATCTAGGTCGTGAATGGCGACTTTTAGTTACAAGGGATCGTTAATTTAATCTTCGTGATCCGGTATCACTAAATTAACTACAATGTAACACGCATTTAATTATTGAACAGCTTATGCAAGAAATATATATAACATTCAATCATATTTAAAGCATCGCTGATAAACAATTTATTTCAAAGAAATAAGTCCGAAAATTCGGTTTCGATTATACAAAGTAAAAAGCATACTTTTCAAAGATAATCCCAACAATCTCCCACTTATACTCAAAGTCCGCTTTTAAGTATACTACAACACGCTCGAGTAGTCCGTGACATCTAATGTCACCTACACGAACCTAATAATTTCTCCCACTTATACTCAAAGCAGATTGGCCTAACGGTCTTGACACCCATTCCACTCACATGTCTCTCGAATGTATTCAGAGGCGACGCTTTGTGAATGGATCTCGCTAGGGCGTCCTCGACGCTATCTTTTGCCACATCTATATCTCCTCTTAACGATTTCTCATATAAGATGTCTTTCCTTTAATGTGTTTAGTTTGACTCGTGGACTCTTGGTTCTCTTGAATTTGCAATCGCCTAGCAGATATTGCTAGTCAAATTCGTAACACCATCCAAGTCCACTAAGAAGATCTAGAGCCCAATCGGTTCTTTTTTCACCGCTTCACAAGCAGCCTACTTACCCGAGTCCCATGGTTGAGTCGCTGATGCATTTTTCACACTCGGCCCATTTGATGGCTACACTTCCCAAAATGGAAACACACTAACCGAGGCGATAATCTCTCGAATCTAAATCGATTGGAAATCCGAGTCCATGTAGCCGGGGGGATTGAGTATTCGATCGATAAATCAACATTCTATCCCGAGTTCTTTTCGATACTTCGTAATGTTTTTAATCGTCGTCGATTCGCTTTCCTGGTTACTCGATATCTTGCTACCATGCCTACTACGCAAAGCAGATATCCGGGTCCTCGACACAAGATTGCATACATAAAGTTTTCCGACAAATGGGCTAATACGGAATACTTTTTATGTCATCTATCTCCCTTTGTGTCTTAGGGGACATATTCTTGGATAGATGGATTCCAAGTCTGAAAGGTACGAAACCTTTCTTGAATCTTGATCTTCAATCGCTTCAAAAACCAAGGTGTCTATGTATGAAACTTTGCGATAACCCGATCATCCTTTTCCTACGATCTCGAGTTATCTTGATCCCAAGGATATGTCCGGCTTTCCCTAAGTCTTTCATATCAAACTATTTTGAAACCATGCCCTTACGTCTGATCACACCTTCACATCGTTCCCGATGATCACAATGTCATCTACGTATAGTACTAAGAATACCAATGCGATTCCGACACGCTTTTTATACACACAACTTTCAAACTCGCTTTTGATCAAACCCATAAGACTTTACAACATGATCAAAACTTTGGTTCCAAGCTCGATGCCTGCTTGAGTCCGTAAATGGACCTCTTGAGCTTACAAACTAGGTGTTCTTGGTCCGCTTTCAATGAAACCTTGGTGTTGTTGCACATAGATCTCTTTATCAAGACTTCCGTTAAGAAAGCCGTCTTGACATCTATTTGCCGATTTCAAGGTCGGCGGTGCAAAGAATCGATAAGAGAATACGGATGGACTTAAGCATGGCTACTACGGGCTAAAAAAATTTCCTCATAATCGATCCCTTTCTTTTCGAGTATAACCTTTTCGCCATTAGTCTTGCTTTAAAGGTTTCAACCTTCCCGTCCGATCCTCTTTTCCTCTTATATACCCACGCCAAGATCTAATGGCTTTTGACCCCATTAAGTGGTTCGACTAGCTCCCACACTCTATTATGAAATATAGAACCCACTTCTTTTCATTCTTTGTTTGCAAGAATCAGATCCTTATCTTGGAGTGCCTCGTCCATATGTCCATGGGTCTCGATTCCGGAATCAAGTCCGAGGACTCTCCTATTCCTATGAATCTCTCGGGCTGTCTAACAACCCTCCCACTATAACGAGGTCTTTGTGCCAGAAAGTTTGCTTGGTATATCATCTAAGTATAGTTGGCATTGAAGTTTGCCTTCTAAGCTCATTTAAGGTAATCTCACTTCTGAGTTTTCTTTGGTTCTATAGTTTTCTTCCAAAATCTAAAGTGGGTGCGGATGTCCACCTTTTGATCTTCTGAACTATAGAACATTCACCCTTTTGTTCCCTCGGGGTATCCTACAAAAATGCCTTTTAATTCCGATCGAGATCCAATTTACTGGTTTCCTTGTCCAACACGTGGGCCGGACACCCCAAAGTTTTCATGTGTCTCATACTAGACTTGCGTCCGGTCCACAATTCTTTGGGGTTCTGGGAACTGATTTGGATAGCACCAAGTTCAGAATGTAAGTCGCTGTTTTCCAAGGCATGACCCCGTAATCGACTCGGGAAGATCCGTGATAACTCATCATTGATCTAACCATTTCCAAAAGAATTTCGGCTTGGTTCGCCTCGCAATCCCCGCTTTTGTTGAGGGTTCCAGTGCGGTGAGTCGATATACAATCCTTCATCGATAAGTAGTTCAAAAACTCATCGCCGAGGTATTCGCGTCCCACGATCGAGATCGTAGAGACTTGATACGTTTTTTCCACATGATTCTCTGCTTGAGCCTTAAATTCTTAGAATTTCTCAAAGGTCTCAGATTCATGCTTCATAAGGAAAATGTACCTTGAGTAATCATCAATAAAATTACTCATAACCTCCTCTTGCTTTGGTTGACATTGAACTACGCATATTTGTGTAAACGATCGCTAACACTTCTTTGGCCCTATTCCCCTTGGCTCCAAATGCCCTCTCGGTCATATTACTCTCCAAACATGATTCGCAGGTTGGAATCGGTTCAATCTTGGAGAAAACCCTAGTGAACCGTCTCTCACCGACCTTTGGATCCTCTTTGGATTTATATGACCCTAATCTTAGATGCTAAAGAAGTGTCTCGTTTACGTCTGATGAACGTTTTCTTTTCTCGGAAACAGTTGATGTGTTATAGGATACATTTCGTGAGTGGTGTGCACATTTAATTTGCATAGAGATCATTCATCAACGTTCCATGATAGATAAATTCATCAACAAGAAAAATGGTAACAACTTTATTAAAAAGTAACTGAATATCTATCATAAAAGTTTAGAAACTGAAAATGAATTCTTTCTAAAAATTCGGAACGTAAAGAATATCTCAAAATTAAAACACTTGTCTTTCGAAAAGACAGTGCACTTCTCCCATCGCTTCACCGCCACTCTCGTGGCATCGCCCAACAGTGATGAGGACCTCACTCCCCACTAAGTTGTCGGGTCCGCTTGAACCCCCCGTAATGTGAAACAAACATGATTAGTGGATCCCGTATCCACCACCCACAAAATGGGAGGCATACGCCGCTAAACAAGTTTCAAACAACTAGTGCGTGAGTATTACCTTTCTTTCCTTTCCTTTTGGGATCGGAACAGGCTGACCTCGATTGTCCTACTCTCCCGCTTTCCAAAGTTTTCCTCATACTTGATCCCATGCTTCTATTTGATGTTGAGTCTTCTTGGTTTAACCTTCTTCTCTTTTCATCATCCTTATCACCACTTGATCTAGGATGAAGAGAAGATTTCCGTTTCCCCAAGTTCTTTTCCTCGCGCTCCACTTCCTTTTCAAACAAAGTCAAAGCATTTATAAGATCCTCCACTTTAAAATCTTGATCTTCCATTAGATACTCAAGATAGCGGTGATTATAGCTCTTTGGTAAGGATTGGAGAATGAAATCAACCTTAGTGTTGAAGTCATATTTTTTCGCCGAGGATCTCAAGTTCCTCAAATAGCACCATAACCCTAAAGACGCGTCTTTGTCTTTGCAATCCCCTTTTTCCAATTTTAACTGAGCAATTTCTTGCTTCACACTTTGGACTGCCATATGGGTCTGATGTCCAAACATCGCTTCGAGATTCTTTAAGATGTCTGTAGCTGACTCATAATCTTGATGAAGGCGCCTCAACGCATCTGACACATGTGCCAGAATTGTTTCCTTCATCAAACCGTTTGCCAGCTCCCATTCACCATAAATCATCTCATCCCATATTCCGGCATCCTTAGTTGGTTTTTCCGGTTTTGGTGAATCAAGTACCCATTCGGGAAGATGATGCGGTTAGGGATGATTTTTATTTTGTGTTTCCAACCAAAATAATTTTCACCAAAAAGTAAAAGGTCTTTAGGTATATTCGATAGTGGATTAGAAGGTTGCGACATGATGAACTGAAATAAATAATAATATGCATAAGCACAAATATATCACAAGATTCGATCACATGCATCATATTTAAAATCTCAAAAAAAAATATGAACAATGCATCAGCCAACATCTCAAAACAGTTTAAATAAGCCACGTTGGGTGGGTTATTATTTAAACACATTCAAGCGGTTACAAACAAGAACGATTATAAACCTTTAATATCCAGATTAATAGTTGGCTCCCCTTGACCAATATAAAATTGACAGGGGACTTGGAGAAGTATATGCATATCAATTTTATACCTAAGTAATAACCATGATTAAATACAAGATTACTATTTCGCTTTGATCGAGCCTCGTTGGGAGGGTCATAAATCGCCACTAGTAATAACCCACAATCATCCGCTTTGGAATTCATTCATGTGAAACCTATCTTTTGACCGTCTCCGTTGGGGAATTTCTCCAAAAGAATTCACAAATAAATAAATCATGGAGGTCAAAATTAATTCAATCTTATTATCCTAATAAAATTGTCAATTAATTATTTAAACATACTTAGTAATTTTGAAGTTGAGATTTTTCCATTTGGTAACCCTCATGCAAACACATTTAAACAAATTAAATAAAGCATAAGATAGCACAAATAAATCAAGCAAAAAAGAAAAAATAAACATATTGGGCACAAATTATCCAATTGTCATGGTTTGATTTTCTTGGCTTGATCTTTGAAAAACACGTCTTGAATTTCTCCCTCGTTAGTCTCGTAAAAATACTTAGTCTCGACATACGCCCAGCTTTTCGCGGCCGGATACTTGCGCATCCGTGACCCGCCTTATGGGACGCTTTAAGCGACCTCGGCACCGCCCGGCGGGCAGCGCCCGCCGGCCTCGGCGCGCCTCGGCGAATGTCAGCGGCGTCGGCGGTCTCGGCGGCAATCTTGCGTCCGCCTTCGTCTGTCTTTAGCCTTATTTCACTCCGCCCTCGCCGCGACCTCGGCGCCGCCAGCGTCTCACTTCGGCTTTGGAAGGCGGCGCACCGCCCGTCGTCTTGCGGCCCTCATCCTCGCGCGCTCGCGCTCTGCGGCCTCGCCTATGGCGCCCTAAGCGTGCCTTGCGCCCTCGCCCGCCCTCGCACAGTTACGGATTTAAATCCTTTATTTCTTCGTCTCTTTGTTCCCGATCCGATTACAATTTATTTACAAAAAATAAATAAACCTAGATCTAGACTAGTCTTTTACATTGATCAAATCAAACAAATCCTAGTCTACTCGTGGATTTTCTCACGAGGCAAAACAAATCCGACGAATCAATTAAAAAAAAAAAAACGATTTATATGCATGCAAAATAAAACATTAAAATCCATGACAATTGGATACCGCAAAAACAGATCTAATAGTTCTACTATCCAATTTCAAATTTAATGTCCACGAATTAAATTACAATTTAAAAATTGAGAGTCCTAAACAAAGGGCTCGATACGATTGTTGGGGAATGAGTTGCACAGATCTATTCGGGTGAATATTTAAATACAAATTTAATTCATTAATTATTACTAGCATGAATTAATCCTATATTAATTCAAATAATAATTGCAACAACATATCATGCATATAAAAAGCCACGTAAAACCTACGACATCACGGAATCTACGGGTTTACGTGAACGTACCTCTCGGGATGGCAGGGCTTTGGTCGGACGGACTAACCAAAAGGACTTCCCAAGTATTCCCTTAGCCCTTGCTCGACAATCCGGTGGAAGGATACTCGCGAACAATTAACAAAAGGAAAAAATAAACTTTGTTGCACCACTTATGTGGATTTGCTAATATTTCCAGCACATGGAATTGTACTTGGGAATGAACTAATCATCCCCTATTTATAGGAGGGAGGGTGAACGAAATTTGTGTGATTTTTCAATGTGGAAAAAGACTTTTCTTGGTCACCAAGAAATCTTGAATATATCTCCTATATTCTTTTTTTTCCCATAATTAAAATATTCCACAAAAATCCCACCTCCTCTATTATGGTGATTTTTCGAAAATATTAAGTGTGCAAGAATCCAAGATTTGGATCTTCTTGAATTTATGAGATATTCTTGTATTTCAAGAAATACATATCTTCCATAATATCTTTTCAAGAAAATCAAGAAAATCTTTCTTGCCCACTATATTTCCAAAATTTCGAAACATACTATATAGATAACCAAGTGAGAGATTTCTTGAATTAAATGAGATAATCTTGTATTCCAAGAATACATATCTTCATTCCATAACAAAATTCAAAGAAAATCTTTCTCCTCTTTTTATCCATAATTTTCTAAAATAAGAGGAAAAATTAAGCAACAATATTTATTTTATTTTAATCACCTTTTCCTTATTGGACTATATGTTGGGCTACTCGGGGGCCTTTAGGAGAATTAAGATTGGACCTTCTAATGGATCTTGAATATCTAATATTGAGCCACAATATAATTCAAGCCCATAAATATTAATTAATCCCACTACATAATTAATATTGCACCATCCATCTTAACCCATATTATCATCAATATGGCTCCCCGGTCATTATTTCCGGTTTAAGATTATCTAGCCCATTAATTAATTCAAGCCAAAAATAGCTTTCCGTTAATTAATATCTTTTGTCCTTGGTCGAGAAATCGGTTCAACATTATTATCCATACAGAAAACTAATTCCACTTGCAAGATTTGGTATGATAAAACTTATGAACCTCCCAAGGGCAAATCAAACAAGCGTTTGCAACACGATTCTTCGATTAAATCTTAGAATCACATGTGACCAATAATATTGCCCAAGATAAAAAGTATTGAATCTCTCTCTCGATTCGCTACCCATGATAAGTCAAAGCAATAGTTACCAATCCCACGTGATCCTATTTAAGGATTTAAGGTTAAGAAACAACGAACCATCGAGGTCTAATTCTTCCTTGTTCGGTCAAGAATTTATCCTCCCCAGAGGTCCTATTCAAATAAGATCACCATGCACTAGTGTAATCTCTTGGTCAAGACAAACCAATCTGAGCCTTACACCTCAACCTTTCGCGATGGTTGTTCATTTCCATCTAGGTCGTGAATGGCGTACTTTTAGTTACAAGGGACTGTTAATTTAATCTTATGTGATCTGGTATCACTAAATTAACTACAATGTAACACGTACGAATTATTGAACAGTTATGCAGTAAATATATATAACATTCAATCATATTTAAAGCATCAGTGATAAACAATTTATTTCAGTAAATAAGTCTGAAAATTCAGTTTCGATTATACAAAGTAAAAAACATATTTTTCAGTATAATCCCAACAATATGCTCCATCAATATTTTAAGTTGAGCCTCAATCTAGTTTTTGTTTTCAGTGATGATTTTTGCTGATTATGTCTACTGTAGGGTCTTTTACTCTTCTCTCTTTCTCTTTTTCTGGCATGCCCCTGGATTTTGCTATGTTCAATCCTATGTGTGAATGGATTTGTGGAAATATATGCATCCAATTTTAGGAAATTGTAACAGGGGAGAAGAAAGCGTTCTTTTCTTGATTAATCCTTACTAATCATTCTCCATCCTTTTGGTAGTATAATATCATTTTAAATTGATCTAAATTTTAGTTTGGAGAAATTCATTGAGTTTAATATGTGTATTTCATATATTTTTTAATGTTTTATCACTAAGAGTTGTTTAAGTGATATTAGAAGTGTTTTCAAAAAATAAGTGATATTGGGTTTTTTATGTTAATTTTTTATTTTGTCTAAATTTATATATCAACATTAAAATTTTAAATATCAAATTACTATCTCTATTTAAAAAAAATACTAAATCATCGAATTAATTACTATATAGATTTGTTTAGATATATATAAACACATTAATATAGCAAACTAAAATCTTAACTATTATTATTAAATTGATATATATAAGGAAACAATTGATATCAAATTGAATCAAATTTGACGGAAGTTTAGGAGAACATAAACATTTTTTTTTTTTTTGAAAATTTACATTGTCTCATTGCCATTATTACATTTTTTTTTGTATATATTTTAATGTCTGATTCATTTAATTATAGAATGTACATTATAATTTAAGGGGATATTATTGTATATTTTGCATCAATTTTAGTTAAGATTTTATTTAGAAAAATTTAAATATCAAATTACTATCTCTATTTTTAAAAAATTACTAAATCATCGAATTAATTACTTTGTAGATATAGATTTGTTTAGATATATATAAACACATTAATATAGCAAATCAAAATCTTAACTATTATTATCAAATTGATATATATATATATATATATATATATATATATATATATATATATATAACATGTATTAAATATCAATTGACCAATATATTTTTATATCAATTTAATTACAAATCTTTACTGAAAAGATATAAATATGGAATAATATAATTACATTGGTGGATTTCAATACATTGAATGATGGAAGACGTTTATGGCGCAAATGCCACATGATAATGTAAATAAAAATATGGTGATAGTCACACCTAAATTAAGGTCATACTCTCTTTGTATTATTTCAATTCTGATTGACGTACGAACGACTTAGAATTTCTTCAATTATTGTTTGTTGGTTCATAACATGTATCGATCAGGAGAACGGAGTATGTGCTTTGGAATATTTTTTTTCCTTTTTATATATATTTTTTATTAAATTTTATGTTTTTTTGACATTTCTTTTCAATTGATTTTGGTAGGGGATGATGTGCATGTGCCTTCAAATTAAGGATATTCATAAGTACACTATGAATGTTTATAAGAAACAAAAGTTCAAGTTTTAACTTCAGTTTAAGAAAGCTAAGGAATATGAGTGTATTGTAAGTTATGAATGTTGTATTTTAAATTTGAAAGTGCATTTTTTTTAAGACATTTATTTATTTTTTATTATGTTGGCTTTTTTGTTAACCTTTACCCTTGCAGTTCCAGAAGAGGTTTAGCAACTTTACTAATATTCAAGAATTCAAACTGAGACAACGCTCAATGTCTGATTCTTGGATTCGTGAACAACAAGTTGAAGTTATTTTTTAATGAGGGGATGTGGTTTTTAAGATTTAGCATCTGTATAAAAAAATTTATGATGTTCAATCTCAGTACTTAATTTTTTTAGAGGAACAATCTGTTGGTCTTTTTTCACATGTAATATTTAATGGTACTGATCTTAGCATGAAGAAGAATTTTGGTGAACGTTTTCTTAACTTTCCGGTCAAGATTTTGGGTAATTTTTTTATTAACCAAAAATCTTATATTATGAATTTAATGTCGATTTTTATTTCTAAATTTTCATATATGGTTATTTTTTTAATTACTTAATTTGTATATATTTTTTGTTTTGTGATTTCAGGTAATGACATGTTCAACAAGATTAAACAACTAATAATCTTCGTACAGTTCAATTAATACTCTTTAGTGTAATCAATTAATAACTTTCATAAGTATTATCCCCTCTGTCCTAATTTTGATTGACCACTTTTCGTAAATAGTCGTCCTAATTTTGATTGGTCATTTCCTAAAAAGGAAATAAAACAATTTTCAATACTATTTAATACTATTATTCCCTCCACCAAACCCACTTTACATCATTTAATAATATTATTTTCCATTTTTTCTTAATCTCTGTGTCTACAGTATTTAGTCAATCAAAGGGAGTATCTTTTAGTAAAAGCAACTAATATTTTTTTAGTGAAAATAAGTAATATCCTTCTAATTGCGCGTATGAGTGATCAACTCACTTCTAAGTTTTTTTAAAAATCTATTATGTTTTAAGAATAAGTTTTGACATTTTCTAATAATATGATTTTATTGTGTTACACTTGAATTTTAACATTTTTATTTATACTTTAATATAGAAATGATATAATATTAATTGCCTAATGATTGTTGTCGTCCACAAAATAACCTCGCCATGTATAGTGATGTTTATGATTGTGCACTAATTTGGAGTCGAGCATTAATTTGGTAACTATCCTTTAATTTCGATATTACTTCAATTATTATTTTACGTGTGTAATTTATTTGTAAGTGAGTTATTACACATATTTTGTTTTTATGAGCATTCTATCATAATTGCATGCATAGAATTTAATATAATTTTGTTTATGTTTTTTTGGTAGATTTACCGTGTTATTTATTTATTTTAATGTATTGTAAAAAAAATTAAAAACACATGTTGTTCTTATTGTTCTTATGGTTTATGGTTGATGCTGCATACTTATCTATATGTTAAATTGCATTTATTCTATAAATTGAATGTACATTACTCATAATAGAAAATATAATTTTCAAACACACCATCATTAAATCTCTCCCCTGTGTCAAGGGGATTTACTCTATAATTTAGGAGGATTTGTTTCCAATTTTCATATATAGATTTGATAAAATCAATTTTCTATATGCTATCACAAAATCGGTAGATGAATATTTTAGAATTAATATCTCTATGTATAGAATCTAAAAAATAATAATGTTCTACAATGCATATAAGTACTATAAATTGGGTCATAGTCACACTTAAATTAAGGTCATACTTTCTGTATATTATTTCAGTTTTGATTGACGAACGACTTAGAATTTCTTCAATTATTGTTTATTGGTTCATAACATGTATTGATTAGGAGAACGGAGTATGTGTTTTGGACTTTTTTTTTCCTTTTTATATATTTTATTTTATTAAATTTTATGTTTTTTGACATTTTTTTTCAATTGATGCTGCTAGAGATAGATTCAGATCTGTTCACAGATCGTAACTATGCAATTAGTTGGAAGTGGAGGCTATGATCCAAGGACGCACAACTTACCTACAGTTGCAGAAGTTGCAGTTGTGATTACTGGTGATCTTGATAATACTATTGAGGTTCATGACATTATCATTCAAACCTTTTTTTTTATTCAGGAAAAGAAAACTCCATTAATAATTTTCCAGAAACATTATTATTCAAACCTATTATGGTATATTGCAACGTATAACATAGTTGAACCCGTCTTATCTTGCTTTGCAATATACTTTTCTTTTTCCTTATGGTGAGGATGAATACAGGGAAAATATATCATTTTCTCAATCTGCAATGGGAAGGGTTGGACAAAGGACTGGTATTAGCATCAGAGAGTTTTTTGCATATCGTCTTCAGGAGAGGAATGGGGAGCCGCCTACAATATTATCTTGCAAGAGGTTGACGAAACAATTCATTGTAGATGCATATACAATGGTTGAGTCTACAAAGCTTTTGTACATAATAAATCATCAAAAGGAACTTCGTTGTGATATATATGTTGGTCTTGAAGATGCTTATTTGAATGGAGAAAGTGAAGAAAGAGCTATTGGTAAACGTATTGTGTTGTCTCCTTCATTTACTAAAGGTCCACGGTACATGAAGTAGAATTATCAAGATGTTATGGCTATTTGTCGTTGGGCTGGTTATCCACAATTGTTTATAACATTTACGTGCAATTCAAAATGAAAATAGATTTTTCACTATATGTCGCATAGAGGTCAAAATCCCGAAGATCGACATGATATTGTGTGTCGCATCTTTAAAGTTAAATTGGATGCACTGATTCGTGTCATTCACCAAAATAAAATATTTGGAAATTAAATTTGCTATTTAGTAATATTTACCATTTCTTATAAGATTAATTTTATAATTTCTTTTTCTATATGTGTAGGTTGGTGATCACTAGGTTGAGTGATAGAGTAATCGAAGTTAAAGATTTTACTGGTAGTAGCGCTGGTGAATTAGCATTGATACTTAGATTGTCACTGACTCCTTATGATCCTAGGTTACCTTTCAAGTTTACACCCATACAGTTTTCTTTGATTGTTTCGTATGTTATGTCTATAAATAAAAGTCAAGGACAATATTTTTCCCATGTTGGAGTATTTCTTAAGAAGTCGGTGTTCAACCAATTTAGAGTTGACAATTTCGGGTCAGCCCTGCCAACCCGAGGCTAAGTATGGGTTGTGCTAAAAAATTAGAGGACCCAAAAAAAGTCGGTCCTATTTGGCCCGAATCCATTTAGTTACAGGCCGCCCAGTAAGCTTACCCAATTTTCTATTTTTTATTTTTTTATTACTGTATTAATTATTTAATTACTATAATTATTTAATATTGATAATTAATACTAATGACAATGGACCTTTATTTATAAAATAAACACACTCAGGCCCAACCCAATTTTTGTAAACTAAACACTACATAATATACAGAAGTAACATAATAGAATTACAGTTCATGAGAAACCCAAAAAATTAAGGCACGCATTGTGAAGTTTATGATGAACTGATGTCGACCTTTAATTTTATTTAATAAATTATGTTAGGTGTTGGTCCCGGTGCAAACGAGTCTTACACGTGTATGGGGGGGAATACACGTGTTCAGTGTTTTTAAAACTTTTTCTTACTGAGGTCAGCTTGGGTCAGATAATCCTCGAAGATTAGGTTCGAGAAGCAGATCGCTCCGAGTCAAAGTCTCATCGAGACAAAGATCCTGAGTCGCTTTCGAGATACCTCGAGATAATCCCAACCGAGTCCTGAGTGTCGAGATCCCGAGTTGCTTGGATCGAGATAACTAACTTCTTGAATCCTCAAATGAGAGTTCGGTTTGGTAACTATCTGTTCTAAATTTCTGCAAATGATCGTCTTGAATGGTTGGCCCTTAGTTTATACTCGTTTTAAGCTTTGTTGAAAACCTTCCCTTTATGAAATAGTGATTAAGTCGTGATTCACTTATGCAACTTCAGTGGATTGATTCCAACTGAATATCAGTGAAAAGTATGCTTTCAAAATCAAGTCAATGCAACAAATAAAGCCGCAGATAAGGAAAGCAATAAAGAACACAACAATTATAGTGGTTCGAGACTCAAGCTCCTACATCCACTCTCTCTCGATCCTCGGAGAAATTCACCGTCAACTTCGAGCTTTACGACTACCTCGCGTAGTTTACTTACTCAACTTCGGCCCCGAGTTTTACGACTACTCACGTGGTTTACTTACTCAACCCGACCTTGAGTTTTCTGACTACCTCCGTAGTTTACTCACTCAAACACAAATAAGCTTTCAGACTACCCCTGTAGCTTACTAACTTCTCCTCTAGAGTTTTCTGACTACTCCGCGTAGTTTACTAACTCTTTACAACTCTTCTCACCAACAAACACACTCCAACTACCTTCTCGAGGGTTTGGGGTTTCTCGGTTGGTTTCAACTAGGATGAGATATCCTTTACAATGAAGCACAATGCAAAGGGTTAGGATATCTCGACTAAGCTTTGATAATTCTTATCAAGCTAGGCTTAGTATAGTGAGCTCTCTTCAATGTAGAAGCACTTGGGAAATTCTAAGTTTTTCGAGTGCTTTAACTTTTGCAAGAATAAGTTTGAGCTCTTGAGTTGCGTATAAATTTCCGTAACCTTACAATGTAGAGGTCACCAAAAGATTTATAGGCATACACCAAGGTCACTCTTGAAAACTATCCGTTGGAGAGACAGCTTCGTGAGTTCCCTCTTATGGTGTGTGAGAAATGGCTATATTTAGGGTTTGAAACTCCCTAATACGTTTTAGGCAATAGCCTTTCATGTAGCCGGTCTTCACTTTTTGCGATCTGGAACTTTTATACATCGACATCCTTTTTCGGCGACACATCCTTTGTCGATGTCGATGGCATGCAGTGTCGTCTTCCTCTTTTTGACTTTTTCTCTCTAGTTAAAGGTAGACACCTTCAATGGCTCTTTTTGGTTACAAACTCTGAGTTTGATATAACCTTAACAACACTTCTGACTTAGTTCCTTTTGTCTGCATTTGAATGTCTTGGCAAATATCTATTTTCTAAGAAATCGCGATCTTCTCGATGTGCATCCTTTTCGGATAGATATATTGATGCCTTGGAACATTCGGGTTCATCTTGAGCATTCATGACCTTCTTGAGTCTTGATAATTCTTTGTGTCTTCATGATTCTTGATCTTCAATCTTGATCTTGATCTTGCGTCTTGAGTCTTTTGAGTCTTGAGGTCTTCGAGTCTTGAGTCTTACGAGTCTCTTGGTGATACAATCAATCTTCGTCTTTGAGTCTTCGATTCCTCGAAGATCTCTTGAGTCTTCAATATCTCGGTTTCATCGAAGTCTTGAACCTTCATTTTCATCTTCAAACTTTAGTTTCCTCAGAAACATACTGATTTTTTCAGAGTCTTGAAACCTATCCTGAACTATATCTGTGCTATATACATTTTGCGAGATAACATCCTGAATACTCTAAAACCGAATCGACTCAACTATCAAGATCATTCTGAACATGTCATACTCAGGGGTTTTGGGATCAAATCAAAATCATATATCTTTTATTAAATTCATCTCCCAACAATTTCCCCCTTTTTGATGATGCCAAAACCTATCTTGTTACAAAACATATAACCTATACTTAGGTTTCAGTTTATCCTATTACAACATTGGTTATCTCCCAACAATTTCTTAAAAACAGAGGATCTCCTAACAATTTAAATCATTCAGCAATTTCTTCAGTAATGAATCTCTTTAAGTAGTTCATTACTAAATACTTAAACAATTTCCCCCATATTCAGACAATTTCTCCCTTATCAACATATAATCAGTTCAGAGACATTCATTCAGGCATATCAAAATAAAAGACATGTAAATAAGATAATGAGATATTATCTTTTGAGCATAATGATAAATCTTCATTGATGATGAGTATACCATTACAGATTACAATGAGTTTATCAACAAAATCAAAAAGACAAAAAAATTAAAGATTACAGAATCTTCTGAGTCTTCAGTCTTCAGTCTTCTGATTTGGCTCTTCAGTCTTCTGCTCTTCAGTTTGCTTCATTCTCAACTTCATCAGCGGGCACCTCCAGGTCGAACATTCCAAAAAATCTCTTCTTCAGCTCATTTCTTTCCTTAATAATATCCGGATTGTTTCCTGTTAGACCCAACTGACCAGCATACTGAGCAATTTCTTGAGTAATGGCCTTCTCATTCACCAAGCCATTACCAAGTCTTGGAGGAGGATAGGAATATGGACCAGGGGCTACTATCTGTACCTCTCATTCATCCGCAAGGTTAATCCAAATACAATAGATACTTTGGATAGAAGGTTAGGAGATATTCAATAAATGCTTCATTCTGATCTGAGCTTTCCCCTCTCCATTCCCTGAGAACATCATAATTGAACCAGAAGGTTCTCTTGACTTCTTCCCACATATCGTTGAGTTTGATAGGCATCCATTTATCAACGTGGGGCCACTTTAGTGCTTTTGATGTTCCTTTCCTCTTGCTCGCAAACTTCTTGAATTCACTCCTTCGCTTCTGCTCTTCGTCTATCTTCTTTCTGATCACATACGCTCCTGAGACAGAAGCAGCATCTTTCTTAGCTTGTTCTATTTGGAGTGTCTTCAGAGCATCTCTCGTGTTGAAGACTTTCTTCTGAGGTTGAGACTCAGATTCTTCCGTTTCTTCATCATCCAGAATCAGCTTTCTCTGGATTGGCTTAGAAGCCTTCGCACGCTTGCTTACAGGTTGAACAACGCCCAAGGCTTTCCTCTTCATATAGCGATTCAAAGTTTGCTTGTTCCAACCTTTGCTCTAGCACTCGGTTTCTCTCTTGCAACATCAAGCATGGTTTGCTCGAAAACTTCGAGTGTAGATAGGCTTTTCTACCCGAAAGTTAACTTCAACTTCTCAAGACCCGACTTCTCTTAAGGCTTTGGCTAGATTATACATTTCAGCATCTTTCTGAGCCTTCTTCTCCAAAGTACGTGCCATGAACTTCCTGAGGTCTTCACCTTACTTTTCCCCCTTCTTGGCACCGTAATTTGGAAGAAGTCTGAAGAGTGCTGTGTCCATGTGATATTGTTCTTTGCTCACACAGCGAACCTCTCCTGCTATTTGATCTTGTTCGTCTTCCATCCTCCTTAGATGGTTCTTGGCCATAGAAAATTCTTCAGACATATGGGCAAACTGGCCAGAGAGAGCCTCCTTAAGCATCTCTGTCATCTTGGTCATGAGCACCGAGCTCATTTCCTCAACAACAGATTTTATCATCACTTCATACCTCTCTGCCAACGTCACCTCTAGAAATGCAGTTGACTCCTGGTGCTTCTGATTCATTTTGAAGATCGAGCTCGGCCTTGACTCCTCGACTTTTCATTCAACTTATCTTCCATGGAGGTCATCTGCCGGAGGTCGAGTGTTTTGTATTAGCACCAAATCTGAAGTGATTAAGACTTTCCATCTGTTGAGCTTGATTGGCCAATGTTTCTTCCATCCGAGCAATCTTGATCATCATTGGCTCAACCTTCTCAAGTTTCTCCATCAAGGAGTGAGATCAATCTCGGGAACCTACTGCACCTTCTGTCTTTGTTTGATCATCTGAGCTCTGACTTCATCACGAGCTCGGTCTCCAATGAGCCTCGATCATTTTATCGAACAATTGAAATTAAAGATAGAACTTTTCATTAACTTTGGCATAATTGTTAATAGTGCCAAAAGGTACCGGAGAGTGCTAACCGGTCTGAGGTTGACCAATTCGGGTTGATCGGCAACATAAGTCTCGCTTTTCCATCCGAGTCGATCCTCAACATCTCCCCGTTGGTCCCCATCTCCATCTTGAGATTTATCTCCGCCGCTGGGGCAACAACTTCAATAGCTTTTTCTTTCATTAACTTCCTCTCGAACCACTCATCAAAATCGGAGTTTTTCATCCTCGAGCTTTGTCCTTCTCGAACCCCGAGAAGTCGGTCGGAAAGGTCGCTCTCCTCATTCCACCCGATCTTCCCCTCTGAAAGCGGCAATATCAAGCATCTCGGGAAGAGTCTCGATTGAGGATGAACACAGTTGTCCTTAATCAAAGAAAACATCTTGCGATCGGGTATGTATGAGCTTCGCTCGGGGTAGCGGTCAAGAATGAACCGTTCCCCTTGCTCCTCCACTCGCCTTCTTGGCCTCGCCCTTCTTCCATCTCGGGCTCTCTGGTTCATTTAAGCCTGGCGAGGATCAAAAAGTAGATCACTCGAGAGCTCATCAAGAATATTACGCTCTGAGTCTCGGAACCTCCCGAAGGTTGTGCGATCAGTCCTCGGTTTGCATCCGAGTGGGTTACAGGTCTGGAGTCGACACTTCCTCAGTTAGTTGAGAGTTGGCTCTTCTGTTTTTTGGTAGCACTTTTTCAAGAGGAATCTCGAGGCTGAGTTCCTTTGAAAATTTCTGAGAAATTTTATCTGAACTTAGAGATGTCTCAAGCACCTCAGAGAATACCTGCTCCTCAGTCTGTTCTTGTGCCTTTGAGATAACCTGAGCCAAAACTTGCAATGGCGAACTCTGAGGGGTTTGGCCCTCAGGTTGAATCTCCTCAGAATCACTGCCATCTTCATCAGTGAGAACCACCAATCTTCTGCGCTTTGGGGCAAGGTTCTTCTGCTTCATTATTCTTGCACCCTGCTCCATCTTTGCCTCCAACAAAACCTTCCCCCTAGTTTGTTGAGTCTCTTTTTCAGCCGCAACTGGTGATTCTACCTTCTTTTCTCTCTTCCCCCTGATGGCCTGCTTCTTTGCCTCAATGGGTTTAAAGAGAATTTTGGACTTAGGGAATGTGGTCGAATTGGCGAAGATATCCTCCTCCTCTCTGCACATCTCCAAAATATAAGCAATTTTGGTGGCATGATGGATCTTGCCTTTTATTGAGATCGCCCCGTCAACCTTCTTCAAAACTTTGGTCTGCTAACTCACCGTCTGAATAAAAAATTTCAGCCAGTTGAAGTCGGTGGTGGGTGAGGCCTCGATTGACGCCATCAATCTGAGCTTCGGGGTACTGATCTGCTCAAAACTCCCCGCAAGACTCATGATGCTCTTGCTCACAATATCCATCAACACACGATATTGTGGCTTTAAGTGCTTCTTATGTAATGTCGCCTCAAATTTAACAGGATTCTCAGCAATCCTATCTAAGTACTCCTGCTCTCTACCCGACATATATATCGTAGGATCCTCTCCTCTATCACAGAGCTCAAAAACATCATTCATATTTTTCGGAACTATATACAGATCCCTCTCAAAATCGATGTATTTGGACGACTGCTCTAAATGTGATACAGTAATCTTAGAGTGCATACAGCCCTCTTCATCTATCTTCAAGTTATAGATGAATTCGATTACCTCTTTCGCAAACTCCTGGTCTGGTCGGCTTGCGACTAGTTGGGTGAGTTTAGCCAGTCGAATCATATGCAGAGCCTCCTCTTCTGGCTTTGACTTGGTTGTGATTTCGAGTGAGACAACGAACTCGTACCACGACTTGTTGGTTTCGGCTAATCTCTCGAACAGGGTTGGGGCCATTTTAGAGATTGATTGAAGAAATGAAGCTTTAGGGTTTGAGAATTTCTGGGCAAAAGGGATTTTTCGCAGAGGATTTGGGAACGAAGGGTTTGATAAAATTTTGGCTTGAATGACTTATTGGGGTTTATATAGCTTCGAGATCGTGGGGAATCGCGTTGGTTAGGTGAAAAATAACGGTTGAGATTAATCTCCGATTAATCGGGTATACGAATCGACGATCTCCGAAAAGTAAGCCGCCAAAACATCCTCATTGGTCATTAATGTAACAGAGCATTAAATGACTGTTGACCTTCTTCGGAATTTAAAACGATCCCGCCCAAAAACATTCCTCAGGTGTTTTGTATTTATTGCGAATGATTACTGAATTTTACTTAAGCAATAAATGAGTCGCATGAGTCATTACTTCTTCAGACTAATTTCCCTCTATCAGTCTTACTGAGTACTGACCTTGATAAAATGTCAAGATAATCTCGAAATCTTGAATTGGTTCAAGATAATTCTAAAAATCTTGACCTTCAAGAAATATGAGTTTCGAGACTCGATTCCAAAGATTTCCATTTTATCCTGAGCTTCTCAGAAGAATTCTGATAAAACTTCATGCATTTGAAAATCTTCAATTTTTTAGATTTTACTCTATACACCTGGTTCTAACATCCCTAATTCAACTGAAAGTTCTTGAAATCTTGATTCCGCCAAAGGTTTAGTCAAGATATCAGCTCTTTGCTTATCAGTATGAATTTTCTCCATCCTTATGTCCTTCTTCTCGACATGATCTCTGATGAAGTGATGTCTGATATCCACATGCTTGCATCTGGTGTGCAATACCGGATTTTGTGAAATAGCAATGGCACTATTATTGTCACAAAATATTGGTACTTCATTGGCTACAACTTTATAATCCCTTAATTGTTGTCTCAGCCAAAGAATCTGAGCACATCAGCTTCCTGCAAACCATGTATTCAAATTTTCCGATGTACTTGTTGCTCTCGAGGTCCTGTTTCTTCGAAAACCAAGATATCAGCTTACTTCCTAGAAATTGACAAGTTCCTGAAGTGGACTTCCTGTCAATCCTGCAACCTCCATAATCGAAGATCCGAGTAACCAAGCAATTCAAGGTTATCATCACCGGATACCATAATCCTCTATTCATCGTGGCCCTTTAAGATACTTCAAGATATCTTTTTGGCGACCTCCATGTGACTAGCCTTAGGATTAGCTTGGTATCTTGCACATATCCCAACAAAGAAATGTTATATCCGGCCCTACTTGGTCGTGAGATATAGAGCAATGATCCAATGATTCTCTATAATCGATGACTCACCGATTTGCCTTTAGAATCGGGATCCATCTTGTAGTTAGTATTCATAGGAATCCTAATCGTATTGCAATCTGTACACCATATTTGGCAATCGGATCTCGTGTGTACTTTGCACGGTTGATGAATATCCTTCCTTTGATTTTTTTCACTTGAAGACCTAGAAAGAAATTCATCTTTCCCATAATTGACATCTCAAACTTGTCTTTCATCGGTGTTGAAAACTTTTCACACACGGTGATGGTTTGGAGATCCAAAAATGATGTCATCAACATATACCCAACTAGCAAGATATCTTCCCCATCCTCTATCCCGAACGAGTTCTATCAATGATCCCTTTGACAAAACCATGGTCAAGAAGAAACCGAGAAAGAGTATCATACCATGCTCTGGGTGCTTGTTTGAGACCATACAAAGCTTTTTTCCGAGCACAGAAACTTGGTCATTTTGTTTGAAACCAGAGGTTGTTCCACATAAACCTCTTCTTTAAGCACACCGCTTCGAAATGCACTTTTCACATCCATTTGATAGACCGTGAATTTCATGTGGGCAAAGATATGCAAGAAACAATCGATGGCTTCTAGTCTTGCAACAGTGCAAAGGTTTCATCATAATCCAAGCCTTCTTCTTCTTGGGAATAACCTTGTGCAACTAAATTTGCCTTTGTTTCTCACAATGTTGTTGTTTTCATCTCTTTTATTCTTGAAAACCCACTTGGTTCCAATGACATTGTGCCTTTTCTCGGTCTATCTACTAGCTCCCATACTTCATTCCTTGAGAATTGATTCAAATTTCATCTTGCATAGCGAAGAATCCAATGAGAATCTTGTAGAGCTTCACCAATCTCGATGAGTTCTTTCTCCGATAGGAAGCAGAATAGTGCACTTTCACCATGGAACCTTCTTGTTTTAACACCTTCAGCCAGATCACCCATAATCGACTTGTAGGATGACTATCTAACCATTTCCTTCTTGATGTTCCCCTTCAAGAATATCCTCAACATTTGAAATGTTAGGTTCGATTAAATCATGGCTTCGAGGAACAACGAAAAAGAGAAAGGGAATCATCTTCCTCGTGGAAATTCTATTCGAGAACATTGTCGAGACATTTGTTCCCCTTTGGTTGATCGATTCAAAATTTGCCTCACCGTGACCACATCTTCATTGGCATCACATACCGAGTCCGAATCGGTGTCTGCTCGATTGATCACCTTTTGGAGTGTTGGTTTTCCCGAGTCTCACCATCATGAGTTCCATCCTCAACTTCTTTATTCGAAGTCCGAGTCACTCCAATCATAGGATGTGGACCGACTTTTCTTCTTTTCCGTTCAAATGGATGATTTATCTTTCTATTTCAGGCTTAATCTGGTGATCCTCTTAGTCACCATCTGCATCATGTTCTGTTTTCTTAACAACACAAGTAGATTCATCAAAACAACATGAGGTGTTTCCTCCACAATAAGAGTCCTACAACTTGTAAACTCGAAAGTTTTATTGACTTGAATATCCTAAGAATATTCCTTCATCGACTTTTACTATCAAATGTTTTCAATCGATCTTTACCATTATTGTGTATGAAACACTTGCAACCAAACACACGAAAAGAAAGAAACAAGAGGCTTCCTTTCATTCCAAAGCTCATAAGGTGTTTTGCCTTGACTCTTGGTCAAGATGGATCTCATTATGAGAGTAGCATGCAGTGTTGATGTTACCTTCAAATTTCCCAAAACCTTTTAGGAATGTCACCAAAGAATCATTGTCCTTGGCAAAACTTCTTTGGTCATGTTCCTTCTTTCAAAGAACACCATTTTGTTGAGGGGTCCTTGCGGTGATGTTTCATGTGAAATTCCATTCTCGCACAATAATCGATATGATATGATTTATAAATTCAGTTCCTTTTGTCGATCGATTTTGACCACACTCGATTTTTCTCAATCTCGAGCCTTTTCAAGAACTCTGGCGACTTTATTCGAGTCTCTTTCTTCTTGAAAAGAATATGACCCAAGTATATCTTGAGTAGTCATCAACTACTACCAATGTGTATTTCACGCCATTAGTGCTTCTCGGTGTTGTAGGACCAAAAAGATCCATATCAAGAATCGCGAGTATTCTCGTTAAGAAAACTTCTACTTTGCTTTTTTAAATGATGCTTTTATTTGTTTTCCTTTCGCACGCATCACAAATATGTTCCTTCTTGAACACTTCATTAGGCAACCCTCTCACAAGAGCTAATCTTGCAAGCTTGTTCGGGGTTTTGAAATTTAGGTGATTCATTCTTTTATGCCATAACCAATTGGGTATCTGTGGAACTTTTTAGCAACTAAACATGTATATTTAGGAGTTGAACTCCAATCAAAGAAGATACACATTCCCTTTTCTTGTACCAAGAATACTTTTACGTGATGTATCATCTTTCACAAAACATAAGTTCTTAGAGAACTCAACATTGAAACCCTTATCACAGAATTGACTAATTGAAAGCAAGTTATGCTTCAATCCGGATACATATGAAACACCATGGATATGAATCGAGTCAATTTCCAAAGTTTCATATCCTTGATCATCCCTTGGAGTTATCTCCAAAAAGTGATCTGTGGGCCTCTTTGTTCAACATAGTCCTTTGAGTATCTTCTTGTATCCTCTGTCATATGTCTTGAACATCCACCACAAGATACCATATATCGGAGCTTTTTTCATCTCTGCTCATCGGTGCCATGTGATCTTTAGTCGATTCGATTGCCCTTGTTTTCCTCCCCGAAAAAGCAGATCAATTCTTAGGTACCCGGTTTGTGTAGGTCCTACAAGGTTAGATGTACCTTCGGAATCCAAATCACTGCACGACAACTCTAATCACTTTAAAGTGGCTAATTTGTCTTCCATAAACATCAACATACACATCTACTACTCTAGGTGCCTTAGCGGTTTTACGTGTATATGTGCTTCGCTTTAGCATGAACATGTGCCTTTGAATTCTTCTTTGGTTCGTTCAGCCTTCGCTCAGATGCTTAGGCTTTTGTGCAACCGGTCTAAATCTTTGATGACTCGGGTTCAGGTAACCTTTAACCTTAGGCAAGTGGGTTTTGAGTTGCTGTCTTGAAATCTGGTCTTTCAAAGATAATGAGGACTTGGTCTCTTCAACAGAGAATGTCTCTGCGAAAGTGTTTCTCATCCGAGATTCCTCCGATGGTTCAAAGGTGGAGCCTTTTCGGGTTTTTCATTCTTAGCCCCGAGGCTTTGAAGTACTTGCCTGAAACTTTCCAACTGAGTGCTCAGATTTTCTAGCCTTCACCTGAGGTTTAGGCTTTCCAACCTGATTATTCAGTTTTACTGAAACCATGGGTCCTTTTCCCTTGTCTACAACCTTGGGCATTACTTCAGTTTGAAGTGTAGGTGCCACTGGTTTTACAAAGATTGTCTTCTTGCTACTTGATGCAGCATTCAGATGACCTTGTGAGGTTCCCCCTGAAATAAATCCCAATCCAGTGTTTATAGTCACAGATCTCTGGTAACTCTGAATTTCATCTATTACATTAGATGAATTATTCAATAGAGTTAACTTCTTCTGTGCACTATCCTCACAGTTCTGTAGAGTTTTATGCTTCTCAGAGAGGTCATTGAACTTCCGCCTCGATTATTGAATCTCTTCAATGGATTTCTCTAGCTTTTCGATTAGGGACATTATCAACTTCATTTCTCGAGAGTTGTACTTTTCGAAACATCCATTCATCAAGAGCTCCCATTAATTGAGAAGTGATTTCAATATTGCTAGAGTCTTTCCATTTTAGATTTTCAACTTCGAGTTCCTTATTCCGCTCTTGAGTTCTATTTAGCGATCCTTGCAAAAACAAAGATAGTCCTTCATCGATTCTCAAAAGAATCCATCAGTCAAAATAATTTGTTTTTCGATTGGAACATGAAAACTCTTGTGCTAGTGTAGGAGCAACAACAGAAAAGAAGAGTTTACCTCCTCAATGGCCATCGATGGATGTCATCACTTTCACATCTGAAAATATCTCATCCGAAGAGCTAGATCCCTCCTCGTAATGTTCTTCTTCGCAACCATGGCCTTTTTGCTTGAGAACTTCGGTCTCTTTTAACTTGCCCTTTCTCTTCTCTCCTTAGCACTCAAATTTGGACAATCACAATTTGGAAGTGACCTTTCTTCCGCAATTATAGCATCTGTTGGTATCATCATCCCGATCATTTTCTTCTTTGGACTTGGAGTCTTTCCTCTTGGATGAAGATCCTTGACTTTCGAGTCCTTCTTCTTCTCGGTTGATCTGTCCTCGGGTTTCTTCTCGGTACTGTGGTTCTGTAATAGCTTTTGTATTTTCCAAATCTACTATTAAGTCTATCAAACCTCCTTGCCATCGATCTAGCTTTTCCTCAAGCTCATCCCGATGTTTGCACCGGGGTTCTCAGACTCTCTAGTTTTACAGGTTTTATCTTTGGCTTTTAAAGCCACATTTTTACTCGATGAAGAATCATCTTTGCTGTCAGCCTTTTTGGATTTCTTATCAATTACAAATTCATAGGCCTTCAAATTTCGGAGAAGACTTGTTGGTATGACATTGAATTAATGTTCTTGGTGTTTTCAATCACCCTTTGCATGAATATCCCATTTCTTAGAAAGACCTCTAAGAATTTTCAATGCAACTTCTCTTTGTGGATATTTCTTTCCAAGTGCATTTAGATCATTCATGATGCTTAGTGAATCGACTTCCAATTTGTCTATTGATTCACCATCATCCATTTCAAAACTATCAAACTTTCCAATTGCCACTGAAAGTTTGTTTTCTTTTATATGATCTGTGCCTTGGCACATTATAGATAGTGTATCCCAAATCTCTTTAGCAGTATTACAATGAGAGATCATTCCCATCACACCATCATCAATTGTACTGTATAGTGTGTCTTTTGCAATGTAGTCTAGATTGACTAATTTTCTCTCCTCAGAGTCACTGGTCATCGAGACTTAGGAAATTCTGCTCTAGGATCAATTCTCTCATCTTCTGTTCCTCTGGGATTCACCACAGTAAATTGGAATGGTCCTTGAGAGACCACTCTCCACATACACTCATGTTTGAATACCAGATGAGCCTGCATTCTCAGTCTCCAAAGATCATAGTTCTCTACTGAGAACATGGGGAAGTTTTTAGAAGACATTTTATCTGATCTTTTGAAAAGAAAAATTTCAAAGAAAATAAGATCGATTCCAGATAGACACCAAGTATTTTTGAAAATAAAACTTTGGTCAACAAAGCGGGTGGTCAAGTTGAACCACTGCTCTGATACCACTTGTTGGTCCCGGTGCAAATGAGTCTTACACGTGTATGAGGGGGAATACACGTGTTCAGTGTTTCTAAAACTTTTTCTTACAGAGGTCAGCTTGGGTCAGATAATCCTGAAGATTAGGTTACGAGAAGCACGGATCGCTCCGAGTCAAAGTCTACTGAGACAGTGATCTGAAATGCTTTTCGGATACCTCAGATAATCTCAATTGAGTCCTAAGTGTCAGAGATCCTGAGTTGCTTGGATCAGATAACTAACTTACTGAATCCTCAAATGAGAGTTCAGTTTGGTAACTATCTGTTCTAGCTACTCAGTCATGTGGAATGGTTGGCCCTTAGTTTATACTGCGTTTTAAGCTTTCTTTGAAAACCTTCCCTTTATGAAATAGTGATTAAGTTGTGATTCACTTATGCAACTTCAAAGGATTGATTCCAACTGAATATCGCGAAAAGTATGCTTTCAAAAATCAAGTCAATGCAACGATTAAGCGCACGATAAGGAAAAGCAATAAAGAACACAACAATTATAGTGGTTCGGAGACTCAAGCTCCTACATCCACTCTCTCGATCCTCGAGAGAAATTCACTATCAACTTACGAGCTTTACGACTACCTCGTGGTTTACTTACTCAACTTCGTACCGAGTTTTACGACTACTCCACGTGGTTTACTTACTCAACCCGACCTTGAGTTTCTGACTACCTCCGTAGTTTACTCACTCAAACACAAACAAGCTTTCAGACTACCCCTGTAGCTTACTAACTTCTCCTCTAGAGTTTTCTGACTACTCCGCGTAGTTTACTAACTCTTTACAACTCTTCTCACCAACAAACACACTCCAACTACCTTCTCAAGGGTTGGGGTTTCTCGGTTGGTTTCCAACTAGGATGAGATATCCTTTACAATGAAGCACAATGCAAAGGGTTAGGATATCTCGACTAAGCTTTGGATAATTCTTATCAAGCTAGGCTTAGTATAGTGAGCTCTCTTCAATGTAGAAGCACTTGGGAAATTCTAAGTTTTTCGAGTGCTTTAACTTTTGCAAGAATAAGTTTGAGCTCTTGAGTTGCGTATAAATTTCCCGTAACCTTACAATGTAGAGGGTCACCAGTATTTATAGGCATACACCAAGGTCACTCTTGAAAACTATCTGTTGGAGAGACAACTTCGTGAGTTCCCTCTTATGGTGTGTGAGAAACGGCTATATTTAGGGTTTGAAACTCCCTAATACGTTTTAGGCAATAGCCTTTCATGTAGCCGGTCTTCACTTTTTGCAGTCTGGAACTTTTGTACATCTGACATCCTTTTCAATGACTTTGTCAACGTCGGTTAACCGATATGGCATGCGATGTCGTCTTCCTCTTTTTGACTTTTGTCTCTAGTTAAAGGTAGACACCTTCAATGGCTCTTTTTGGTTACAAACTCTGAGTTTGATATAACCTTAACAACACTTCTGACTTAGTTCCTTTTGTCTGCATTTGAATGTCTTGGCAAATATCTATTTTCTAAGAAATCGCGATCTTCTCAGTATTGCATCCTTTCAGATAGATATATTCAGTGCCTTGGAACATTGGGTTCATCTTGAGCATTCATGCCTTCTTGAGTCTTGATAATTCTTGTGTCTTGATATTCTTGATCTTCAATCTTAGGTCTTCGATCTTTGCGTCTTGAGTCTTTTTGAGTCTTGAGGTCTTGAGTCTTGAGTCTTACGAGTCTCTTGACCGACTACTTTGAATCTTCGTCTTTGAGTCTTGATTCCTCGGTATCTCATCGAGTCTTGATATCTCGATTTCTAATCGAGTCTTGAAACCTTCAGTTTCATCCTGAAACTTTAGTTTCCTCAGAAACATACTGATTTTTTCAGAGTCTTCAGAACTATCTGAACTATATCTGCCGACTATACATTTTGCGGATAACATCCTGAATACTCTAAAACTGAATCCTGACTCAACTATCAAGATCATTCTGAACATGTCATACTCAGGGGTTTTGGGATCAAATCAAAATCATATATCTTTTATTAAATTCATCTCCCAACATTAGGAATTATTATTTTTTTATTCTATTTGATATATTAGTAGATGTTGCTAATAATGAAAAATTTGTAAAGTAGATGAAGTAATTAAAAAAAATAAAAAAAATTCATGGGCCGGGTTGGCCCATGGTCCGATGAGCCCATATTGAAATTTGGTTTGACCACCATTTACTTAGGCCCGATCAAAGATGGGGGGTTTTCAAACCTAGCCCATGAACATGACTTGGTTCGATGGGTTGGGTCTAGTCGGGCGGCCTGATTTGCCACCTCTATTAGCTATGACCAAACTTTTATGTCATAGATTTAGGGTTACCAAATCAACATGATTTGAGGATTATGTTGTGTAATAATGATAGTTTTGAACATAATACAACAAAAGAATGTTGTACTTCAAGAATTGTTCCAAAATGTTTAGATTTTTGGAATTATATTATGATTTTTTATTTTATTTTTTTGTTTATTTACATTGTTTTTATTTGAAAGAGTGAATGTTATTTTTTTATAAATGGTTGTTGTTATTTTATTTTTATATATTTTTTAAAAATATAATTACTGCTATATGTATGTTTATTAATTAATATTTAATATATTGTATCTATGTTTTTTAATTGTCAAGTTGTAAACGGAAGCTCTAATTATTAGATCTTCTGCAGTTGAAATTTCGGGAACTACAATAATTATTAAAATTTATTTTAACTAATATATATTTTAGTAAAAAAAAATATTTTTTCATGATTAAATTACCAATTAATATTTAAAAGATTATTTATAATATATAACTTGAAATGATATTAAAAATAAACAACAATAAGTTAATAAAATATAGTAATATCAATGATTTCCGTGCAATGCACGGGCTGACAAAAAACTAGTTAGATTAAATAAACTCTCAAAGCTATAATCTAAAAGCTTCAAATGAGGTGCTTTTAGGGGGGTGTTTGCAAGAAATTATAAGTGATTATAATCATCTAGAATTGTGTGTATAAAAAATTTGGAGTGTGCTATTTTTCTTTTATTAGATTAAATAAACTCTTAAAAGTTGTAAGCTAAAAGTTGAAAGGGAGTGCTTTTGGTAGCTTATGAACATTTTTTTTAAGTAATATTAACTTTTTTTGCAAATACTATTTGACTTTTCTTATTTGTTCTTACAAACACCATCAACTTCTACTATTAATCAATTTTATCATAATCACTAATTTTAATTACTTTTTCAAAAGGATAATTTTTTGCAAACACCCTCTTAATAACTTATTAACATTTTTTAAATATATATTTTTTTTTTTTTGCAAACACTATCATTTTTTCTTTAAATATTTTACACACACTATCAACTTTTACTGCTAATCAATTTTCCTATAATCACTTATTTTAATCAATTCTTCAAAACTATAAATTTTTTCAAACCCCATAATAGTGCTCTTGTCACTTTAATCTAAAAGTTTCAACTATTTATTTTATCTTGCGAAATAAAAGGAAAAAGAAAAAGTATATCCGAGTCTTTAGACCTCTCTCTCAAAGAATTGTTTCAATTATTGGGGGCTACCATGCTCGGCCCAATAAGGGCCTGGCCCAACTTTAAATTACTTATCCTTCGTTTAAAAACTCACATAACCCTAGCCCTAGAATACCCCACCTGGAGCTCAATTCAATCCCGCAGCAGAACAAAGGTAGCGGAGCCGTTCAGCGAAGAACATACAATCATGGGTAAGATCTGCACCGTAGGTAATCAATGAATACGTTTGATTAGTATCGATTTAATTTGAGGAAAATTGTCGCAGGTAAGGTTCACGGATCATTGGCGCGTGCCGGAAAGGTGAGAGGGCAAACGCCGAAGGTAGCGAAGCAGGACAAGAAGAAGAAACCCCGGGGCCGCGCCCACAAGCGCATGCAGTACAACCGCCGTTTCGTCACCGCAGGTAACCCTAAAGTTTTCCCTCTTTTGACATTTCTGCGTGCTGTTTGGTGGAATAGTATTTGTTGTTACTTAGAAGAAGTTATATTGCATCTTATTGATTGATTGATGTCATTGAAGTATTGTGACAGTAGTGCTTGTGTTATTAGTACGATGAGGTCTAGAAATCTTCGCTGTTTCTGTTATCAAATTTCAGTTATTATTAATCGAATAGTGCTTGTGTTTAATATGCCGAGAGAAAATCAAGTATTTATGACCTAGGTTATGTGAAATCACCCTATTTTTTGTTACCTAATAATCTGAAGAAATCATCTCAGTCCTTGATTTCTTTTATTTTCTTAAGATGAAAATTGGTAAATCTAGATAAGACAAATTTCTTTTCAGATATAGAACTGTTATGTGGTTGTATTGGCCTAAAATATGTATGGAATATAAAAAATCTGCTCTCAGGTATCAATAAGAAATCTGCAGATGGGATTATCTCTGCTAGCTTCATTTTTTAATTAGTAAATCAAAATATACTAGGAATGTTTTGCAAGTGTTTCTAATTCCTTTTGTTCTAGTTAGTTGAAGTCTAGGCACAAGTTTCTCGTTGAAGTTTCTTTGTTATATCTCATCATGTCCTAGGAAGAATTGAGGTTTACCATTTGCGTTTTCCTATTTCTTTATTCTGATTGTTCATCAGGAATATATTCTTCTCTTTAGCATTCTTTAAATCCATTCTGTCTCTGTCACTAGTCCTTTCTTATGTTTGGAACTACTCTTACCTCACAACTCAAATTCAATTGTTTAC
The DNA here is from genome assembly GCA_037126765.1 of Stenogyne calaminthoides. Taxonomy (NCBI): domain Eukaryota; kingdom Viridiplantae; phylum Streptophyta; class Magnoliopsida; order Lamiales; family Lamiaceae; genus Stenogyne; species Stenogyne calaminthoides. Next base: position 18,066,792 of record JBBCBC010000007.1, read on the forward strand.
AACGTATTATTTAAGCCTGTACTCCAGTTTCCAAAATCTGGGCTTCAACTAATTGCTGAACTTAGAAAGGTTGCAAAGTAGACGGAGCTAAACACTTCTAGGGAACACTTATCCACCTTTGTTCACTGAGATGAGTGATTATTTTTTAGAAGTTAAGGTGTTTCAGTAAAAGGACTTCTATTTCCTTTTCGTTGAGATTCTAGATTATACTACGATATCTTAGTAGTATGGTTTTTTTGAGTTATGTACTTGTGTTGATGCCATTTAAACAACGTTTACTTTGTGGTAGGTAGGCTTTTGTTAGTACATTAATTGCCCTATATTGAGATAATTAGATATTTAAAACTTGCTGCTCCTGATGCAATTCTTGCTGCATTCTTATTCTCAATCATTCTGGTTGAGCAACTGTCTCCACTTCCACAGGACTCTATATTCCAATTTCATGTTTCATCTTGTTTTCCAACCTTTTATACATGCAATATGCCACCAATCTTTACCTAGTTACACTATGGAACCTGAGATGAATAAAAATTGAGATCATCACCTTTCAGTTTCTAGATTTGTGCCACAATTTTTATAAACTTTTGAAGTTTGAGGTTGTGTGTTGCTGTGAGTTTAGACATTAGGTTTTATAATACTTGTCTTCTTAAAATTTTAACTCACAACTACTTATGAACTCAAGCTTTACTACCCATGATTATTTGCTATGGCTATAGATCTACATCCTCAAAATCTTATTTCCAACTACAACCCTTGACTGAAATGATAGTTTGAACAATTTAGGGTGACACAAAATCTTATTCACAAGCAGAAATACAGCATTCTTGTAAATTCCTTTTGTGTATAATAACGTTTATGTTTTTTGTGTTGTGTTTGCAGTTGTTGGCTTCGGTAAGAAGAGAGGACCAAACTCATCTGAGAAGTAGAGTGGAGCCATCTCTACGTGAAGCAAATGCCTGGAATCTCAATTAAATTGTTTTTTGTTACGGCTTATTGCTACTAATAGCTGTTAGTTTTGTTGGGATTTTGACTATTCTCAACCCAAGTTTATATATAATGTATCTTCTTCTAAGTTACTCTTGAAATGTGTTGAGGATTTGGAGAATGATTTTTGACTAATTCCAGGACACCTTTTGGATTGAAGTTCTTCTTTCGTGGTTACTTTGATCTTGACTGTTTTTCCTCAACTGGCTCAATTTTACAGACTTTTTTTTTTTTTAATTAGGTTAAGCTTCAAATAATTTTTGTATTTATTTCCAACAATTATGTACAAATAAATTGAGATTTTCAAAATTTTAATGGTTACTTGTTCTAAACATAATTTCAGGATAAAATCTGTTCTTTGTGCTATCACTGCTATGAATGTTGTGCATCCATGGGGATTATTATCACGGTATGGACAAGTAGATTAATTTTGAATTATGTTCAAACATTAACGAAAATGCCTCAAAATGAAAAATAGGTGGTTGGTAAATTAGAGATGATTATTTCTTCAACAATTTAATGCCTCAAAATTAAAGAATCCCTTGTTCCATTGCTTTTTGAGTGGGATGACTTTGATTACAACTGCTTTGAAAATTTTGGGTGAAATAAAAAGTTTGGAATTGAGAAATTACAGACAATTTCAAATATTACGAATTTTGGTTCCTTTTAATATAAATTTGGCATGATCTTTAATTTTAAAAGCTTTGGAAGAAGGTGGGTGTTGATTTTAAGCTAATGTGTTGTGTTTTCTTATAATCGAATTAGTTTATACCCCCGTCTCATACGAGTTTTTATTATGAAAACTAGAGAATAATTAATTTATCGTACAGTCTCACATAACAACTTGCCTAAAGTTGAAATATACTCATCTGTTAACTCGTATATCTATATATCAATCCAAATTCAACGTTGAGTTGTATACTAGTTGACAAATTATGGCAGAAGAGTTTATACTGTAGAGAACTGATGCCCTAACATGAGAAATTACAGAGCAATTTCAAATATTACGCCAACTTTGGTTCCTGCACAATTTGTATGGGAAAATATTTCCTTAGCTCAGTAACTTTGTGGGTTGCAAAGAGACATTTTATTACTAGCCTGTAAATTAAGGACAACATTTTTCTATTTATGTAAATGTAGGCCACATTGGCCCAAATTAGCACAAATGGGGCTAAAATCGCAAGCGAGTCTCACGCAAGAACTGAAAATTCGGGCTTTGATCCATGTAAATTAAGTGCAATACTTTTACTTTATGTAATTGAAGGTCAAATTGCGCTAAAATAAGCCTGAATTAGCGCAATTTGGCTCATAAACATAATTTTCTTCTTTTGCTTTTGCAACCCCCAAAAGTTACGAGCCTATTTTTTTCTCCCCCAAGGTAGAAATTTACAATTCATCATGAAAGCTTCCTTGTGTTTTCCCCGAAGAACGAAGTCGACCTAGGTATGTTACCGCGAGGGAAGCATGAAAAGCAGCACCATAAGGAAGGACGTCTTCGTTCACTCTGAAATACGGGGAATGTCCAGATTGAAGGGGTCCCTCAGTCTCGTTGTGCATCCCGACGAAGTAGAAGTATCCCGGGATTTCCTCTGCGAAAAAAGGAAAGTCTTCGGCTCCCATCAATGGCTGCACCTCTTTGATGTTGTCAGCTCCCAGCATATCAGCAGCCATTTTCAAGAAGTGGCGATGCAAATCTTTGTCGTTTACTGTTACTGGGTAGAAAGGCTTCTTGTCTGCAAAGAAGTTCATGCTTGCATTGCATCTCTGTACACCAGCTTGAAGGGTGATAACCTGTGTGTTTGTTATTATTATTACACCATTATTAGCCTCTGACCATAAATAATTGGGTTAGTTCCGAATAAAGATCAAGACTTTTTCATGTTAATGTTCAATTCTATCACGAGCTCTTTTTTAATTTTACACGATGAATTTTTTTGGCATTTTTATTGCTAAAGAGTCATTCACCTCTGCCACATTAGATACTGCATCTACCTCGACTAACAGAAAGAATATAAAATGGTCAACTCTTCATTATTTTCTGTGATTAAAGCAGATTTCCGGGCTCCTGTCAAAATTTATGTTACTCTAAGCATATATGGTGTCCGATTTGACATCTAACGTGGCAGATGTGAAAGGCTCCGAATGCAATATAAGCAAAAGAACGGAAATTTTCCTTGCATCGAACTGCAAATATTTAAAAATTAAATGTTCGTTATAATTGGAAAAATGTGAAAATGAGTCTTAATTTTTTTTTCTTTCAATTAACCCTAAATAATTAAGACTTCATATTCATAAGTGAGGGACAAAGGATCACACACATGCACATTAAAAGTGGCCCATGATATGGATCTCTGGGTTTCACTTTTGTAAGTTTCTTACTTTCTTGTAAATTTGGAGAGAGAATGACGCATAATAACATAATGAGTGAAAACACAAAAGCGTGGAACCCTACAATGTGTCCGTCTCTCTTCAAATATACAAGAAATTTATAGAAATGGCAAGAGTCCATTTCCGCCATTAATTCATTATTTATTATTCTGATGTCAATATGAGAAGCATTTTGGACAACTCTAGACGAGTTTTTTCCTAACCATCAAAACAAACAGATTTTCTTCATGATAGATGATAAGTCAGTTCAACAGACCCTGAATCAAAAAATTTACAAGTTTACCTCTTCAATACGACGCTTGAGTTGCAGAAAACTTTCTTTGGAAAATGCCCTGAATGTTCCACCAATTGTGACAGAATCTGGAATGACATTAAATGCATGGCCACCTTCAAAATTACCGATACTGACCACCTGCAACATCATTTGTATTACTATTAAGAGCATTCTTTATACATCACATAAATAGCACATGGTATCTAAAGTCAGGATAATCATTTGATATCTCGGGTAAGCTCAAACAAAAATAGATACTCGGTTTAAAATTCTTCGATGAGAATAGTAATAGGAATGAGCATGGGCAATTGTGGTGGTTAATGAGAATAAAAGATGATCCATCAAATTTATCATACTTCATACGAGGCAATGAGACTCAAAATAAGTTAATCAGTGCGCCAATTTGATCATCTTTCCCCTCATATAATCATTTCTTGTCAATCATTCCAATACTCCTCAACCAACAACCGTTTTTTGCTCTCACTTATTCCAAGATTAGAGCAAAACACTGACAATGCAAATATTATTTTTATTGTAATTAACTATTCAATGATTCTCATTATCATTCCCAGTGAAAAATTTGAACCAAGTGGCCCTTACATCTCTAGTTTTCTTTTTTTACCAAAAGGCTATATTGTTTTATTCACGAGGCCAACTGACCAAGCACATGGTTTTTCAGAATAAGTGTGTTGGTCCCGGTGGGAAAACCCATTTTGCGCGTGCGGAAGCAAAACATTTCATTGCGTTGCATATAAAACAGGGATGAAGGAATGGTGATTCCAGATTTTTTTTACTTTTTGAGCTCATGTGTTGTGTCTTGCTTATAATCGAGTGCGTACGACAAGATAAGAACGTAAAGCAGTAAACAACACAACAATGTATAGTGGTTCGAAGACTCAAGCTCCTACGTCCACTCTCTCTGATCCTCAGAGAAATTCACTAATCACTTCTGAGCTTTCTGACTACCTCGCATAGTTTACTTACTCAACTCGGCCCTGAGTTTTCTGACTACTCCACGTAGTTTACTTACTCAACCCGACCTTGAGCTTTCTGACTACCTCCGTAGTTTACTAACTCAAACTGGACTTATCACCCTCTCGGGCTCGCCTCTTAGATGTTTAACGAGTTCACACTCCAATCGGGACTTATCACCTTCACGGGATTGCCTAACAACTACCTCACTTCACCACTACTTATCTCTTACGAGAATGGGGTTTGGGTTTGGTGTTGTCTCCAACTATGGTGAGATTTTCCCTTACAATGGTTTAGCCTCAATGCTAAGGTTGGGAAAATCTCTCTAAGCTTAGGATACATAGTGGGTTGCTTAGATTGGGTTCTAGAACACTCTTGAATATATTTGTATATCTACTGACTTGTGTTCTAGGGTGGGAATGCTTTGGGTATAACTCTCTTTGGCTCTGTAGCATCTCGTGCTATAATCTCCACGCATCCACACTTAATTTGATGGAAGAACTTGTATTTATAGTGTGGATTTGAATGTTACCGTTGGAGAGAATCTCATTCAAATCCATACTATTCTCTGTAAGTTCTGCAGCTTTTCTAGGCTGGTTGTCTTCCTCTCGTTGGTCCACGTCAGCTGGATTCCAACGGCTATATTCCTCAGCTTCAGTGCCTCGGAACATTCAGGATATACTAAGCATTCAGTATTTTCTTGAGTCTCACGATGAATTATCGCGGCCTTGATATTCTCTGAGTCTCAGTGTCTTCAGAGACATACTGAGTCTTCAGGATCTTCTGAGTCTTCAGGTTTCTCTGAGCCTTCAGGTTCTCAGTCTCATACTGAGTCTTCAGATTCTCAGTTTCATACTGAGTCTTCAGAAACTTCAGTTTCTTCAGATTCTTTACTGAGTCTTCAGATTTCTAACCTGTTCTATATCTGCCGACTATACACGGTGCAGATAACATCCTGAACACTCTAAAACTGAATCCTGACTCATCTATCAAGATTATCCTGAACATGTCATACTTAGGGGTTTTGGGATCTAATCAAAATCCTCTTTATTAAATTCATTTCCCAACAAAGTGGTTTTGAGATTCAAAGATTTTTTTAAAATTGTGACGACTCATATGAATGATAATATCATTTAAAGCTTAAATATAGAGTAATGATTTTGTAGTTATTTACAACAGAACTAAAGCTTAGACTTTTTTACAGCAAGCCATGTTGTAGGAAGTAAAAACCAGCACTTCATACGCATAAATAACAATTTAAGATAGAAGCTTATTTTGTGAATAATATTAAAACAGAGGAAAAAAAACCTGAGAATCAAGAGGACCAGCCCCCCGTGAGACAAGATGCTGTAAATTAACAATAATGTTTGAAGTGGCTAAAATCGGGTCAATAGTGTTCTGAGGAATGGCAGCGTGACCTCCTTTTCCACTAATTTTTGCCTCAAAAAATCCACTGGCAGCCAAAACGGGGCCAGGTCGGGTGGCAACTGTACCTAGAGGGAAACGGGAACTGACATGCAGCCCAAAAATTGCATCAACATTCTTCAAAATCCCAGCTTCCACCATTTTCTTTGCTCCACCACCCCCCTCTTCTGCCGGTTGAAAAAACAATAAAACGGTACCCTGAAAATGAAAACTGTGATAGATACAAGAAACTTTGAATACACAAAAGAGAGTTTATTGCAAAATAACAAGAACTTTTGTTGGGTTTCGGTGCCGCCGGCCGACACGGGAGACTTAAGGTTGTGACCGGGCTCAGGCTCCTATTCCGGCGACGGTGACAGCAATGGACCAATTCTTCCTCTCTCTCAACACACAACGCTTAAACGGTATTTCGGGATTCACTCACAAAGAAAGACTTTTTCGAATTCCACTTCAAAAGGGATGCTCCTCCAGCATTTTATAAGTCAAAGAATTCTCAATCAGGCGTCAATTAGGAGAAGATTATGGAATAATTGAGGTCAAAGATTGAGGCCAGAAATCAGGGGAAACACGTTTGAAAAAAAGGAAGAGAGGTGGAGATGTTGGGCTTATATGAGGGTTTGAGTTTTTGGCCCAATAAATTAAGTCCCTACGGCGGCACCGAAACCCAACAACTTTTGTTAATTATTGCATAAAGTAAGCACCAACAACTTGTATATAGACTACAGTGGAAAGATAGGTCATAAGTTTTACATCAAGACATATGTAGTGCAAAAATAGCAAAGTTCACATCTTTTGTAACAAGATAATAAAGTATAGACACCTACTTAAATTGTGCAAAATCAATTTATTAACTGAATATCTAAAAAACCAAGAACATGCAACACAATGCATATAAAGCAGTCAAATTATACTAGTGCATTGGGCATTTGAGACCACCTAATGTCTGTTACAGGAACTAAGAATGGTCTAAACACATCAATCATTTTATAAGTTTCTTAACCTACGTTTTTTGAGTCCTCCATGAAAGTTACCATTGATCCACCAATGACCTTACCTTATTGCTTAATTAGAATAACACAGCAAGCCAGTACGTTTCCCGTACACAATCTGCAATCCTAGGCCATGACAGAACACGGGTAACCACTATTCCATACATAATAATTCAAAGAGTTGGTCTTATGTCGTACAACTGATCCACAACTATTACTTTGTAATATATCAACTAATACTTTTGAATGACGCAACTAATACTGACAAACTAATAATGATTCACAACTATCACTTTATAATATAACAACTAATACTTTTGAATGACTGATCCACAACTATTACTTTGTAATATATCAACTAATACTTTTGAATGACGCAACTAATACTGACAAACTAATAATGATTCACAACTATCACTTTATAATATAACAACTAATACTTTTGAATGAAACAACTAATACATCTTAATATAACAACTAATACTATTTAAAACACACACAAAATGCAAACTCTGGAGAAACAGGTTTACTTAAGACTTTGCCTAATTCAAATTCTCCAAATATAGATGCATAAATAGTTACCAAAATCCAAAAATACTGGTAAAGGGGAGACGAAACGAACCTCAAAATCATGGCGATGCGCCTGAAGCATCTTTGCAGCACCTAGAAGCATAGCAACATGAGCATCATGTCCACAAGCATGCATCTTTCCATGAATTTTGCTCTTATGCTTCCATTCCACAGCTTCCTAATCAAATTACTAATTCTAATTGATCCCACAAATAATTTAAAAGCAACGGAAAAACAACTCCAAAACAATTTTCATTTACCAAAGCCCAGATCATTTTTATTTATTTTTAACTAATCTTGGATGAAGAAACAGGGGAATCACTCAGCACATTCATCAAATTGAACACAAACAGAGACATAATTGTTAATACCTCGATTTCTAGAGCGTCCATATCAGCTCTAATCGCAACAAACGGTGGATTTCCAGTGCCAATAAATCCAACAACACCAGTAACAGCAATTGGGTAATTATAAAGGATGCCCATTTTATCAAGCTCGTTTCTTATGAGTTTGCTGGTCTCAAATTCTGCAAATCCAAGTTCTGGGTTTTCGTGTAATGCCCTCCTGATTCTTACCATGTACTCAAAGAGCTCTGGCGTTTTGGCCCACTTCAAGAAATTTGGGGTTTGTGAGAGAGTTGGGTGGGATGATGATAAGAAGATGAGGAGATTGAAAAGTAAAGGAATCCATGAAGAGGAACTCATGATTTCCTCTTGGAAAAGGGTTTTTGATTCTGGTTAAAGTTGAACTCTTTGTTGCCGTTTTATTTGTAAATGTTTGTCATGAGTGTGGCGGAATCTCTTGAGTCCGGATTCAACACCAACAAAGAGAACTGGCCTCTTCTTGTGTTTAAATCTAGGCAATTCATTCAGAAAGGAAATATAAAAATATTAGCGCATAACCCCTCGTACTACGCGGAATTTAAAATACTCCATCCGTCTTAATTTATTAATCATTTTTTATAAATAGGTGTTCTAATTTAGATTGAATATTTTTTAAAAATAAAATAAAACAACTTTATTTATAAAATAAAACTCTTACAAACAACCCTTATTTACATCACATTACTCTTTACTACACGTACTAAATTCACTTTACATTATTTAATACTAATGAACAACACATTTTTTAAAGGACAAAGTCTAGTATGAAAATTTTCATACATGAAAAAACTTTAATTTATAACCAAATTCTGTAATTGGTGAAAGAAAGACAAAATTGAGTGGTTCATGGTTCACCCGGCCCGAATAGGTCATAATTTAGGGTTCATTATTTAGTGTTTAGGGTGTAGATGGTTGATTTAAGACAATTTTATAGATTTTCATACATGAAAATTTTCACAGTAGACCTGCTCTTTTTAAAGCTAAATTGACATTCATGGACCTCAACCAAAACCACTTTACATAATTTAGGGCCCGTTTGACTAAGCTTATTTTAAACATCTTATAAGATATAACATCTTATAAGTTGTTTTAAGAGCTTATAAGATGTAATTTTAAGTAGCTTATAAGTTGTTAAAGTGTTTGGCTAATACAACTTATAAGTTCATTAATAATTTTTAAATTTTTTTTAATATAATTTTTTATATATAAATTTTTTTTTTAAATAAATTTTTTTTTCTGAATTTTTTTTTCGAAATTTTTTTTCTGATTTTTTTTTTCGAAATATTATTTTTCGAAAATATTTTTTTTCTGAAAATATGTTTTTTTTTCCTGAAATTTTTTTTTCCGAAAATAATTTTTTTTAAAAAAATTTATTTTTTCAGAAAATAATTTTTTTTTTTTCGAATTTTTTTTTTTCTTCACAAATAATTTTTTTTTTTGGATTTTCACAAATATATATTTTTTTTTTTGAATTTTTTTTTTTTCAAAAATATATTTTTCCAGAAAATAATTTTTTTTCGAATTTTTTATCCGGAAATTTTTTTCTAGAAAACCAATTTTTTTTTCAATTTTTTTTTTAAAATACTTTTTTTTTTCAAAAATATATTTTCCCAAATTTTTTTTTTTTTTTTTTTTTTTTCCAGAATTTTTTTTTTATGCGAAAACAAAAAAACCGGCGGGGTTAGATTGAATTCGGACTGAATTTGGGCCGGGATGAGTTAAAATAGGATATAACTTTTATAATTTTTGTAAAATAAGTTGGGATATCCCAACTTATTTTTTTGGAGCTTATAAGCTCTAAAGAACTTATTTTTAGATCTTATAAGATGTTAGACATCTTATTTTAACAAACAAAATTAATGAACTTATAAGCTCCTAAATAACTTATAAGCTGTTTTAAAGAGCTTATAAGCCTGTGTCAAACACCCCCTTAATACTATTATTTCCCACTTTTCTTAAAATTTGGATCTACAGTAAGTAGCCAAACAAAATTAGGATGTAGGTAGTAATTATTTATTAATTTTAACTGAAATATTTAATTAATTTAATTATATGCATAATTTTTATATTTTAATATTATTTGTGCATATTTTCATTATTTCTTATTCTAAATTATTTCCTCTCATTAAAATTAGATGTCATACTCATTTCAGTCTTATATATTATTTACATATGTACTCAGGTGTAACGTGCACTCATAATGCATTTTAGAAATGTGCGATTTTTTTACTAAAAAGTGCAACTTATTTACACTAAAACGTGCAACTATTAATATGGAAATATAGTTGCACGTTTTAATGTAAATAAGTTGCACTTTTCAATATAAGAAGTCACATGTTTATAAAATGTACAATGAGTGCATGGTGCATCTGGGTGTACATGAGACTCACTCTAATTATTATGGTATATAATGAAGGGAGAAAATAGCAGAAGAACATTTATTATATAAATATTCTAAAAGACTAAAAACACATTAAGAAGAAGGGAGAGCGTAATTTAAAATAAGAAATGAATGAAAATATGCACATATAATATTAGAAAAAAATTATGTCTATAATTGAATTAATCAAACTAATTAAATATTTAAATATTTAATTTAAAATTAATGATATAAAAATATTTTCAATCTCGTGTGGATGTAGTACGTCGGATTATATGCTAGTGATATTTAAAAAGAATAAGAGAGAGTATAAATTTATAAATTATGCAGTATGTATTTAATATAAATTAATGTATATGACTATATGTTTTGAAGATTAAGTATTTTAAATATAGCAACCACATAAAATATAAATAGGGGGCGATTCATAATTAATAGATAAGAGATAAATGAAAGGTAAATATCAAAATTAAATAATGAATGACTGAAATAAAAAAATAAAAAAATTAATAATAATACTATAAATAATTTTTCACAGAATTACAGAAATTTGAAATAAAGTCACCATATGAATTATGAGTGATTGGCCTTTTGTATATAGGAGATATTGAGAATAATTAACATTTTGTCATTTTTAATTTGGGAAAATTGAAAAACTTGCCCATTGGGTTGGAGGAAGGTCTTAGTAATTTATGCCCTCAATTACTATTTTTTTTTTAAATTTATGCCCAAAGTCAGTCGAGAAATGTAAATTTCATCGTGTTTTATTGTTGTCATCGCCATTTTTTAGTGAATTAAAAATCAAATTATTTGTCTTTTCAAGCCTGTCAATTTGGTACCTCCAATTTCTAGTTGAGCATATTGTATATTCACAAATTTAACTTTGTGTAATTCATTCACGTTAAATCGTGATTGTCTTCTTCTTGGTAAAAAATAAACTATTTTTTAGAAATCGTAGGTCAACTCATATATCAAATTGTCCGTCTCTCCAAGCTCGTCATTTGATATATTGCTCATGCTTCAATTAGCTGGAAAACACCCAAAAAGGTCGTAAATTGGTCTTGATTCGCGAATGGATTTGAGCAGTGGCGACATAGTACTTTCCCGATCAATTTCCGGCTATTTTTTGGCGAATTGAAGGACATGCCATATATCAAAATAAGGGGCTTGGACAGATGAATAATTTGATATGTGTCTTGACCTTTGGTTCGCCGGAAAATGACTGAATTTTAGTCGCGTAGAAGGAGGCTGCAAATTGACGTGAATGAATGGAAAATGACAATGGCGACTACGGATGATGAAACTCACAGTTTCGAGCGACTTTTGATATAAATTGTGAAAAATTGGTAACTGGGGATATAAATTGTTACCCTGCTATCATGACAGACAATTTTTGCTACCCCTACAATCCAATATGTGAATTTTTTCAATATTCATAAATTAAAAATTGCGATATGTTAAGATATATTTATATATAGTAATTTTCCAAAATCGGGGCATAAATTGACAATAAATAATATTTTAAAATATAATGTAACTTTTATAAATTTAATACAAATATAGTAACTGGGGCATAAATTGTTACCCTGCATAGCTGGGGGCATAAACTGATAATAAGTAAATACTTTAAAATAAAATTGTAACCTTTATAATTTTAATATAAATGTACTAGTAATAATTATACCATGACAATACAATAAATAAAGAGAGCTTGGTGTGAAACAATCTTGTGTATAGTCATTCGATTTTTTTTTACATGATTCAAGTGGTCGAATCAGTGACTTAGTAACCCAGTTCATCGACAAATTTAATGATCAGTCCGAGTTTAAAAACATTATATAAGACGGAGTTCTACTTTAATATTTAGACCTCATTTTTTTTGATAACTCGGTATCCGGCTCAAGAACCGACTAATCCGGGGGACCAGAATCCACTGTCACTTTACTTTAAGACATAATTTTTATAAGATCATAAACGTGATCATATACTTTATATTTAAAGGGAGTTCATTTCATGCAGCGACCATCCCTTATAAAAACAAAGTCTCATGTGCAATTGATGCACAAATTTAAGATTCGTGCACTTGCTCCAACCTCACTCATGTATCCACAGAAGATATTTAATATATTCAATAGATCAAATATTGTTTTAAATGAGTCGTTCAGTTGTATGAGTACACAGTGCACTTCAGTGCACTTGGGTGCACAAGAGACTCACTCCCTTATAAAATTGAAAACACATTACATTTAAATTATATACTTCTTGTTTATAATTCATAAATAAATTTAAAAGATATATATACGATATACATACAATATAGAATACAATATTATATTAAAAAGTAAATATGGAAGCCAACAACCCAATTGCATAAAAGAATCAACCTCCTTGCCGTGTGGTCTCCAATTCCACATTTCCACCTCATGACCCGAATCTTCCTTGTTCTTGAACAAAGTAAACCAATGCGCTTAAGAAATTCACAACCAAAAACGCTCTCTCAATCCTCTTGACTTCCACCACCGATCAATTGTTGGATCGGAAAGCCTGATTATAGACCACTTTTCTTCAATTTGTCAGGTAATATTTACGACTGTTCTATTTCTTTGCAGGAAATCCCTTTATTGAAATTTTTGGTAATTTGGGGGTTTAGAGATAGCTCACATGTTAAATTTGAGCTGATTCTGTTCTGAAATCTGATTGTTAGGTTTTTGTTTTTGGTACAGGATTAATAGTTTCGGTCGAAGAAAAGGTTTGATTGATATCGAAGTTTGATCCGATCGAGTCAAAGATGTTTGCTCGGCTTCGAGGAAAACCTAAGCAACAGAGTGATGCTCTCACCACTCTTGACAAATTAAACGAGGTATATTGCGTCGACTTTTCTTGGATGATCTTGATTGATGACTTTGTGCTGTTAATGGATTGAATTTTGAGTTTTATGCAACATATGATGCGATACATCAGTGTATCCATATTTTTCTTTACGAAATTATATTTGATTATCTTTGTCGTATAATTTTGAAGTTTGAAGAAACAAATTAGTTGGTCCGGTCTAGTAAATCAATAATTCCGATAAGTGATTCTTTTGGGTGTTCTGTATTTCTCAAATCTTGTGCATCTTCTGGATGGATTATGTTTCTCATAAGGGATTGCGTCCTCAAGTGTATCATCAAGAAAGATAATTAATTTGACAGTTATTACTTTCTAAAATTCACACAACATGCCGAAAAGGCTCATGAGTCATGAGGAAAGATCTAGTTAAATTTAGTGTTCTTTATCTTCCTTTAACTTCATGCAAGTGGGGTTAAAATGGTGAACATAGCTTTGTTTTATGCTTCATCTTTTACATTATATAGGAGTGCCATTTATTGATGGAGTGGGAAATATTCTGTTACCTACACTTGTTAATTATGAACAGAATATTATTTGATATGATTGTCAATATGTTTAAATGAAAATTGTGATCTATTTCTACTTCTCTTCATACTGGATATTAGACTCTTGAGATGCTTGAGAAGAAGGAAAATCTGCTTCAAAAGAAGGCATCTGCAGAAGTGGAGAAGGCCAAAACATATACAAAAGCGAAGAACAAGAGAGGTATGGTCATAGTCGTCTTTACTGGATTCTTTTTCTCATTTGAACACTGAAATTCAGATTTCTTCCTTTCCTTTTCTTGAGAGAAGTTTGTAAGGCACAAGCATATGGTATATTTCAATCATTTGTTTTAACAAAGAAAATCTCCAATTTGTACATACATATACATTTTATTAGTTCTATTTAGGGTGAATTCAGTAAAGTCTGTGTCATTTCATTTTCCAATCTATCCATTGATTTAGTCTTCAATAGTTATTCAAGTTTGTAGCTTCGATAACAGCTTGTTGACGTTTCTTTTTTATTTTCTATTCTAAGTTCAAGATCCAGTAGCTCCTGGACTTGGCTTCATTGTATTAAGGAGATAGAAGATACGAGAAGATAATCATTGACATAGTCATATATTTTGTATCGATAGTTTAGGGATATTCTGTTATTATCTTTCTTGTGCAGCACTCACATGTAATTATACTATATAAATCCCTTGTACACTCACGTAAATGAAATATACAGATTTTATCATATTATCTCCTTAATACATTCTATTCCCTCCATCCCTCCCCTTTCTTAGGGGGGTTGCAAAAATTATGCTTTTAAGGAAGTGAAAGTAAAAAAAGATTGCTTAATAGTAAAAGTGACGAGTGTTTGCAAATTTTATTGAAAGTAGATGTTGAGTGTGGATAAAAAAATTGTATAGAATCAAATATTAGTGAGAAGCTAGAAGCAAGTAGAAGCTTACCCCTCCTAGCTTTTAGATTATAGATTCTAGGTGATTAATTTAAGTAGAAGCACTCAAATACAAAACACTCAAATCTGCTTTTTCAGTCAATTCTATGTGATTATATTCACTTATAATCACTTAATTTGGTTAAAAATTAATCAGCACCCTTTTCCTTATCTGATTCATTACATAAGATTTCCAAGTTTTGTCTTTCTTGATTAGTTAGTCACAAGAAGTTACTTGTGTTTTCACTGAACATACTTCCTTTTAAAATATCATAATACTTGTACTCAATTTCTGCAGCGGCCATACAGTGTTTGAAGAGGAAAAAACTCTACGAAGAACAGATTGGGCAGCTGGGGAATTTCCAACTGCGTATCCATGATCAGGTCTCATTTATTTTCTTTTTTTTATTTATTATTTTTCTGAATAAATAACTCGTCTTTTCGAATGCTCATATGATATCTCCTTCTTGTAGATGATAATGCTAGAAGGTGCAAAAGCTACTACTGACACTGTTGATTCGTTGAGAAGTGGAGCAGCTGCTATGAAAGCAATGCAGAAAGCCACGTAAGTAGTAGAAATATTTACACAGTTATGAGCTTTCTTTAAATATTGTGTTAAAATCTGGACCGTGTTATATGTCCCGTGCATGAGGAAGTATATTGTGAAAAGACAAATACTTCAATGCACCAGTTGCACCATGCAACTCAAGTGCATTTTTAAATGGTATTAGTTTTAATAATAAGGTATTAGTTGGTCAGTATTAGTTGTTTTCATTGATCATTATTAGTTGTGCACCAGTATCACAGTGCACCTGGTGCACGCTATTACTCTTGTGAAAAATATATGCTTTTAGGTACAGATCTACAATGTCATTTACATCCAATTTCTACTCAAAATGACTTCTTATGCTTAGGAATATTGATGATGTGGACAAGACAATGGATGATATTAACGAACAAACGGAGAACATGAAGCAGATACAGGAAGCACTGGCCACACCTGTTGGTGCAGCTGCCGACTTTGATGAGGTTCTTGTCTAATACTCCCTCCATTTATATTAATTGTCGTTTAAGATGTTAATTTTTTTTTATAAAATTAATTGTCATTATAGCTGTTTCTCCACAGTTCTTCCTAATTTACCCCCATATGTATCCCTAATATATCTCTTATTTAATGAAGAACATCTTTTTCCCTCACACATTTAATTCTTATTTAGAGAAAGATTGATTGAGGGTAAATATATCAAAATTTTATGTTCCTTAGTTTTATACAGATTCTCTAAAACGACAATTAATAATAAAGGGACAGAGTAGTGTCTATATCCTTATCCTATCTATACTGAAACCTCTAGGTTGATACATCTGATTATATTTTTGTGGTGCAGGATGAATTGGAAGCTGAGCTTGAAGAATTGGAAGGTGCAGAGTTGGAGGAAGAGCTTTTGCAGCCTACAACCACGGCCCCTTCTGCCCCTGTGCAGGTTCCAGCTGGAAGAGTTCACACTCGCCCTGCTCCCCAGAAACGAACAGAGGAAGAAGACGAACTTGCTGCTTTGCAAGCAGAAATGGCACTTTAACCACGTCACTGGTAAGTAACATTATTTCTTTTTGTTTAATAGTCTTGCTTCCTCCTTTCCGAATTCAATGTCACATTTACTATTTGCACGTAGTTTAATGAACGAGTTTTGCATTAGTAATTGAAATGATAAAGTGACTTTTAAGGAGGGGTATGATAGATGAGGAGCTCATCTATCATACCCCTCCTTAAAAGTCACTTTATCATTTCAATTACTAATGCAAAACTCGCTCGCAAAAACGCGTATAAAAGTCAACTGTGACATCGAATCCAGGACGGAGGGAGTATATATTACGAGAAAGGTATTAATTCATTTTCTTAACAGTGTAAAACAAGTAATACTATTTATTTTATTAAGTAATACTATGTTTCACAAAATACAAATTATTTGCTTGATTACCAGTATAAAAATACTACCTTTAACTAATTTTGCAATTTATTCTTTACGGTATAAACAAGTAATACTATTTCATTTACTAACCAATACGTTTTACAAAATATAAATTGTTTTCTTTTCTATTAACAGTAGAAAAATACTATGTTTAATGTATTTTTACACCTAATACTTTACTGTGTAAACAGGTAATTCTATTTCGTTTACTAACTAGTACGTTTTACAAAATACAAATTATTTGTAATTAGTTGTAGAAAAATACTACCCAACTACCTTTAACTTATTCTTACAACAAATACTTTACCTTGTTAACACGTAATACTATTTAATATATGATAGTGGTGAAGTTGTAAACTACGAACCAAGGCATAATAGTGACAGTTATAGTCCATTTTTTAGAAAGTAAGAGAAGATAAAGAAAACTTGCGGGATATTAGAAGAGAAAAAGATGAAACCATGAGAGAGAGAGAGAGAGAGAGAGAGGGGAATAGCGAATCAAAAGCAATGAGATTTGTGATTACTTTCCTAAGCATCAACATAAATTTGGAAAAAATAATTCTGAGCAAAATAATTTGGTACATCATGTTAATGTTCGTGTCTCTCGGTGTTCTGCAGTTAACAGAGGAGGAGATTGTTGTGGAGAAACAATGAGACGAGGTGGAGAATCCCGCAGTAGGCCTTCAAGTTTTTCGCATCTGCCTGCTGTACTGCTTGTGTACATAAAGTTCCATGTTACTTACAATTAGTGCAGTTCTCAAGGCATTGTAATCTAGAGCCATGTTTATGATATTAAACATGATATTTGCATAGGTTATTCTGTATTAAGCAGATTGAAATAAAAATAAATTTTTATCTACCCCAACTGATTTGTTAAGAGGATTAGACGAAGTGAGATACCTTAAGCGAGAAAAACGCCATTATCTATCTCAGCATGGTCATGGATTCGGGCCAACTTCGGATAATGGAGAGGGGTTAAAAAAAAGAGAAAAAATTATTGATAGGTACATTTTAGAATTGAAACTTTCTAATAGGTACAAAATGATTGTACATATGTAGATACATTTGTACTTTGGAGTGCAATTTTGATCATATATGCATTCACGTTTGTACTTTTTAGTAATTTGCATTAAAAAAAAAGGGGGGTGGGCCCGGTGGGGAGGGGACTATACAGTGTTTAATGTTGGTCAACACTTTTACCTACCTAAACCTGGGGCGTGTCACCTGCACCTTGGTGTGTTTGTTTATAGTTTTTCATCCCGAATTTTGTTTTTAAAATTCAAATCCTCGTTATATTCGATTTTGGTATGGAATTTTAAATTTTATAAAATTATATCTTATAATATTTATAATGTATTTGTTTTGTTTGTTTCTAAATATATTTTTCAATACATAATTGATCATTTATCAAACAAACATTTGTAATTATGTGAATTTAATATTTTACAAAGTGATAAGTTGTTTCCAAATCCTGATTAAATTTTTATTCCTTTTATTTTTAATCTTTTTTTTTCCGCATTTCCTTGATATCTTTGAACTCTTTTTTTTAACATTGAGATCAAATAAACCCCTAATATCAAATAAGTCCCTGAATTTTTCTTGCGTACATCTAAGTCCTTCTTTTACATTGAGGTCAAATAAGCCCCTAATTTTTATGTGAAAATTAAATAAGCCTCAGTCATATATATCATATGTAACTAATAGTTGATCCATTAATAAGTTAAGTTTTGCAAAATAAATACAAAATTTTAATTAATTCCCAATAATTTTATTCATGTTTAATTTCGAATTAATGTTTTAAATTATTGTTCTTGAGCCTGGATTCTTCGTCCAATTTTATTTCTTTTTTCATTTTTACATAAAGTTGATACATTAACTAAATAAGAAAAACCAATTTTCAAATAATATTTTTTATCACATGGTTAAGTAGGAATTATTTTGTATTTTTCGTAATATTAATATATAAATATAAGAGATATATATGTTCAAAAAATCGGGGTAATTAAATCAAGCAACATATTAAAGCTAATTTCATCGATGTAGAGAAGATATTAATTACTGCTATTTATAGGGATATCAAACAATATGACATTTTAATGTTTTACAACCCACACTGAAGTGGATCCAATCGAGAAAAATTGGATGAAAAAATTAACTATAAAACATGAATGTAATAATTGAGAATTAATTAAAAAAATGTATTTATTTTGCAAACTCTAAAGCATTAATTAGGGGTTACTTGATCTTAATATAAAAGAAGAAGGGTATATATGTACTAAAAAAAGTTCGGGGGCTTACTTAATCCTCATATTTAAGATTAAGGGTTTATTTGATCTTAATATAAAAGAAGAAGGACTTAAATGTATCAAAAAAGAGTTTAAGAGCCTACTTGATCTCCTCATATAAGATTATTATTTCCTCCGCCCCGCAATGACTTGAACACTAGAATAGGACCGCAAACCAAGAAACGTGGGTTAAAGTGAGTTTCAGTGGAATAAAATAAGGGTGTTGTGAGTGTATTAATATTATATTTGTTTCCATTTTGGGAGTGTTCAAGTAATGTTGGAACGTCCAAATAAAACAAGTGTTCAAGTAATGTTGGGACGGAGGGAGTACAATAATTTAAAATTTTCAGGGCTTTAGGGACCAAAATAGAGCAATATATAATTATTATTTTTTAAAAATCAATTTATAATTATATATAGAAAAATAAATTAAATTTGGTTTTGCAGGGCAAGTGATTCAAGTAGCGAAGTCGAGCATCAAGAAAAATACTACTCCTCTTTCTAGAAGTTGGATCGAGGCTTAAATGGGAGTTTAGAATTGTTATTGAGGGCATGATGGTCATTACACAATAAATTTTTTAAAATACCGTGTTTTGAATCTTCTTATCGGCAGTTGATTTTTTCTCCACCAAACATCTATGAGGAAGTCATGGGCTATACTATCGTACCACGATTATTAATGGCATCTAAGAAAATTTATGAGGGCCACCAAACAGGGCATAAAGGTAAAAACTTGACCCCCTAATATCCAAAATTTCATAACAACGCTCATGCAAGCTTTTCAAAAAATTAAACATATTAATCATTGCAAAAGCGAGGTGCTTTCTATCATTTATCATTCCAGAATTTAACATAATGAAAATTTATATATGAACGTACGGTAGAACAACCATTGATGGCCAGTTTTCAAATAGGTAAACTAATAGAATTTCAAATACCTCTTCAATGTGGTGACTTTTTCTCGAAAATCTAAGGAGAGAGGAGCATTTTTAGTAAATTTTGACGATACAGGCTTTCTTGAAATATCACCAACTACTCACCGGAGAACTGCATTATCGCTAATTGAACATGCACATTTTCCGAAGGCTGCATACAAATTTAAAATTATAATTAATAAAATGCATATATAATTTTAAAAATTAAAATATGAAAAAAGAAAAGAAAAAATAGGATATAGAAAATACCAGGCTTCTTTAGTTATATGTTTCCACGAGGTGAACCATCATGTTTCTGTAGAATCAAAGCATTCCCATATTTCTCTTAAAAGCTTTTGGATCTTGACTGTCGTATTTTATGCACAAAAAATCTTCTTCAGTCTCCACTTCATCTAAAATCCCCGTGTATCTTAAATGTCTCTTGCCATCTTTTGTAAACATGGATATTTAACTCCATTTGTTTTCCACCGATTAAGAATATCAAAATTTTGAGCTCTTGGCAAGACACCTTCATCCAAATATATGTCGAAATCCGTGGTTTTTGGCAATGAACTGGAAGAACTTGAATTTGAAGCCACAAATTTGTCATACATGTATAACGTATCACTCTCAACTGGATCAATTATTGTACTAGAAACATCGGATGATGTAATATCCAAAGAATTGCCACACAAGTTCTAGATTGGTAATCAGACAATAAATCATAAAAAAATTGTCGAATCTCATGCAACTTAGAATCTGAATTTTCACCATAGATCAAAGGAATATAAAACTCAACCAATGTCATTTTAAACCTAGGATCCAAAACAGCAGCAACCCCCATTAAAACATGTGAATTGTTCCAATATTTATCAAATTTCTCCGCCATCTTTTCAGCCATAAGTTTTACAACCGGCTTTGGACTCCCCAAACACTTATTTATCTCCATTTTGATATCACAAATCCGTGGAAAGTAAAAATTAGATGTGTGATATAGAGTTCCATAAAACATCTCAGTCACTCGATAAAATAACTTCAATTTCCCACACAATTCAAGTGCATTCTCCCACTCATTAGATGGTAGACTTTTATAATTCTTATCCTGCCAACTAAGTCTATAGAAAATATATTTATACTTAATTGCAGTCTCCAACATCAAGTAAGTTGAATTCCAACGAGTTTTAACATCAAGAGACAACATCTTAGAACAATCAACTCCCATTTGTTTAGCAGCAAATTGAAAATTTTCTACTCTAACAGGTGAACCAGTCCAATAAACTACACTCTCACATATTTTACCTATTGCAACATTAATCACTTCAAGTCCAAGGCCTTCTCTCACAATCAAATTCAATATATGAGCACATCATCGCATATGAAGTACCTTCCCATCTAGAAGAAAGTTTTTCTTTGGAAGTTTACCTGGTATAGCTTTGAGCATGGCATCATTGGTCGAGCAATTATCCATAGTAATTGATGACACTTTCTGCTCAATATTCCAAGCCATGAATGATTCGACAAGAATTACAGCCATAGCCTCGGCCGTATGCGGTGCAGGGACATATATAAACCTATGTTGAATAGATAAATATTAAAGATATAATTTGCAAATATATAAAAAAAAATCAAAATATAGGATTATAAAATTATAATTTTTTTACATACCTCAAAAGAATATTTCTAAGAATCCATGAATCATCAATGAAATGTCCTGTAATTGCCATGTACATCGGTTGTGATTGCAATCCGAGACTTAAGTTTGCTCACCAATTTGTAACACTTTGTCTTTTCTTCATTGTAAACCTTCAAAATGTCACTTTTAAGTATGTTTTTTGAGATCATGTTAAAACACGGCTGAAGACTTGCTGAAATCTTCGAAACCCAACGTGATCCACAATACTAAGAGGGTAATCGTGCAAAATAACCATATTAGCAAGGTCACGCCGAGAACCCTCTTGGTTGAAAACATGTGCTGTAAGTTCTTCTCTAGAATTTCCACTAGCTTTCTTGTTCATCATCAATACACTTTGTCGGATATCCATTTTTCTAGGTCTACTCTTGCAAGTTTTATTATAGTGATTCCTCAAATGAGTTGTCCCAAAACTTGGTGGAGATTTGAGAATATTTTGGCAATGAAGACACCTGGCATGCTGAATTCCGTCTTTCTTGAATCTTACGAAGTGAGCCCATACCGCTGATGTAAATTTTCTTTTTGAACCACTCTGATTCTCATCTCCCGAGTTATCATCATTTTCACCATCATCCTCTTGACCTTCACCTTCCCCAGAAGTCAATGTCATATTTGTTGCTACATCACTTTCTTGAGGATTATTTAATGGGGCAGTCACTGAATTAGCTCCAGTTCCTTCTTCAGATTCCATCTATTTAAAAAATGATAGATAGGTTAGTATTTTAGAAAAACAAATAAGGATGAAAATAAATAAATAAGCATGGAAATAAATAAGCAGCATAAAAGGAAAAAAGGGACTGCAGTTACTCATTAATCAAACATATCTCATCAAAATAGATATCTTATTATACTGTTTTTTTTTCTTATTATAGTATTGTTATCTTATTATACTACTATTGCATTAAGCACTTAGCTAAATTAGGTTATTTTGACACACTTAATTCCTGATCTCATTTGATACAAGAACTGTACAGAAAAAAAAAACACAGAACTTAATCATAATAAACTAGTGTGTGCTATATAAAATTGTGCAATTATTTATGGGAAAAAAAATATGCATGCTCCATTATTCAAGAACAATGGAATCCCAACTAACAGTGTAATTTAATTCAGTTTTTTTACTCTCTGTTTTTCATTTTAAAGCAGTTGAAAATTTAAACCAGGTGTATTTGTATGCCTAAAAACTACCACTTTTTAAAAAGCCTAATCAGTATGATTAATCTTATTTTGTAGAAACATGAGGAACAGTCTGTATGAGAAGAAAAGGAAAAAATGCCTAGCCTCTGCACACAGTACAAAATCTTATTAACAAACTTCTAAATCCTCTATTATGTTCCCAATTCAGGGGTATTGATTTCCATAAACATCATACGTAGAAATATGCACACCTAATTATAAAATCTAATCTTAACTATATTACTTCAAATTTGTAACATAAATATCCATGTGTCATCATTCTTTTTTTACAAAACCATAGCTAATCTATGCCCCTTTCTAACAATATTATTTTCCGTTTCTACTTTCTCAATTGTATAATCTTCTTTCCCTATCTCCCAAAAAAAATGAAAAAAATTATACCTGGTTTGCCGGCGACTCAGTAGTCGGCGTCGCTCGTGAGAGGGAAGTCGCGTCTTGTTCTTAGACCGATCATAGCGCTTTTGTGAGAGGAAGTGTGGTGGGCGATGGGCTGGAGGTCTTGGTGGTGATTGTGGCGGCGGGGTGCGGGTTGGTTAGTGGTGACTGTGGCGGTGGGGTGAGGAGAATGGAGATGGAGGATTGCAACTGTGCCGCTCGTGATATTCGTGAATGAAGCAGAAACGAGAAATGTAGTCTCAAATTGGAAACAAACCCTAGATTACTTAATGCATTTAATATAATTAATATATATTTAATATATATATATATATATATATATATATATATATTAAAGGGCGGGTTCGGGGCGGGTTTTCCTAATACCATGACCCGCCCTGCACCGAGTGGGAACCCATTTGACCAGGGTTTAACCCGCCCAGTAACCTGTTTGACCGGGTTTTAACCCGCCCCATCCGGGACGGATTCGTGTCGGGTCCGAGTTCAACCCCGCCCCCATTGCCATCCCTAATCGTCAAGTATCATTATGCGGACCAAGACAAAGATAGTTAAAATGATCATTCAAATTGTACTCAATCCTCACTCGGATCCATGAGGAGGTAGAAAAAGTAAGAGAAGAAAAATGGAAGAAGAAGGTGCTAAAAAAATTGCTGCAAAATAAAGAATTGATCGGTTTGTGGAATGAAATATTGTGAGATGGTATTATATAGAATGTCATGTGCAAGCAATAAATATTTTGCATGCACAAGCTCAAAGAAGGTCACAAAGATCCCATAAATTTGCAAGCATGTGCATGTAGTTCCTTAGAATCATGAATTGACAGGAAATGACTAATGAGTGTAGATTATATCTAGGGGCCAAAAGTGCACGAGATCTAAAATGCACTATAAGTGAATGGTGCACTTGGGTGTACTTGAGACACACTCAAAATTGAGATATCGACAAAAATATCAACGTGATAAATTCAAACATTTTTGAAACGTCGATAATCATTGATATATCGACAGAAATATCAGCGTGATAAATATCAGACATAAGCATGCACATGCTTGCAAATTAATGGAATCTTTGTGACCTTCTTTGAGTTTGTGCATGCAAAATAATTATTGCTTGCACATGGCATTCTATATAATACCATCCCACAATATTTCATTCCAACCTTGTTCCAACACCCCATCTGTATCCGCCCAAATTGGTAGGTTCTGGCAACTTAACAAAACCGTGCCCAAGATTCAGAGGTCAAATGTCCATATTACCCCTCCATATATAAGTGAAAACCCTAGCACACAATCACTTTTGCCTGATCTATATTTTCTCTTCCAATCGTCACTTTGTCTTCTGCAATTCTAAGGTATGATGCAAGAACTTTAAGAACTGTACAACCAAGGTATGACCTACCAAATCAGACCTCGTTGTTCAAGTTTTTCGATTCTTCTGTTACTGGTACCAGATTTTAGTGGCATCTTTTCAATAATCTTTCTAGGTATGTATTTCACACTAAATCTCTATTGGGAGATGAATTTAATAAAGAAGTTTTGATTAGATCCCAAAACCCCTGAGTATGACATGTTCAGGATAATCTTGATAGATCGTCGGGTTTTGATAGATTGTTCGGTTATCTGCACCATGTATAGTCAGCAGATATATATCATGTTAGATTTTGAAGATACTGAAGAACTGAAGACTCATGAGATATTGAGTAATTGAAGAATCGATTAGAGAATCAAGAATCGATGAAATCGAAGACTTCGGAAGAGCAGAAGAACCGAAAAGACTTCGGTAAGTTCCTGAAGATATTGAAGGACACAGATAAACCAGAATGATTCAGAAGAAACTAAATAAATGTTCAGAAGATACTAAGTTCTCAAGACTCGATGAAATTCTTGAAGACTCGAGCGACGACACTGAATGTTCGAGGGCAATGAAGAAATATCTATCTGAATTCATACAAAACTGAGGAAAAGATACAAGTTCAGAAAAGTAGATATTGCCCAAAACATTCAAGTGCAGATAAAAGGAACTAAGTCTAGGTGTTGTTTAAGGATGTCTCATACTGATAGATTGACCTAAAAGAGCCGTTTTATTTGTCTACATTCACTGAAGAAAAGAACCAATCAGAGGAAGACAACATTGTACTTTACTGACACTAAAAGCGACAGGACCCTGAATTATGTCAGTAGTACTAAGTTCCGCTAAAAAATTGGTGATTGGATACATGGCTGCATATTTCCTAAAACATGCAAGGGAGTGTTCAAACCCTAAATATAGCAGTTCATCAAACACCAGAAGAGGAAACCCTTGATACTATCTCCTCCAACGGATAGTTTTTCAAGAGTAACCTTGGTGAAGGTTGCCTATAAATACCAGTGACCTTCTACATTGAGAGGTTACGGGAAATTTCAAGCAACTCAAGAGCTCATTCGTATTATTGCAAATTGAAGCACTTGAAAACCCTAGAATTTCCCAAGTGTTTCACATTGGAGAGAGCTCATTCACTAAGCCTAGATTGATAAGAAATATCCAAAGCTTAGTAGAGATATCCTAGCCTTTGCATTTGTTCTTATTGTAAAGGATATCTCACCCTAGTTGGAAACCAACCCAAAACCCAAACCCTTTGTTAAGGTAGTTTGTGTGTGATTTGTTGGTGAGTTAGAGTTATAAAGAGTGAGTAAGCTATAGTGAGTTAGCCAGAAAACTCAAGGTTGAAAAGTGAGTAAGCTACAGTGAGTTAGCCTGAAAGCTTTAGGAAGTGGTTAAGGAATTTCTCTGAAGATCAGAGAGAGTGGATGTAGGAGCTTGAGTCTCTGAACCACTATAATTGTTATGTTGTTTGCTTTTTATCTTTGCATTTTATACATTGCATGTTTTTTTTTGCCCGAAATTTCTTTATCGATAATTCAGTTGGAATCAATCCACTGAACTTGCATCAAATTGATCACAACCTTAATCACTGTTTTATTGAAGGGAAGATTTTCAGCAAAGCTAAAACGAGTATAAACTTAGGGCCAACCATTCCGCACACTTGAGTAGCTAGAACATATAGTTACCAAACTAAACTAACTCTACTGAGTGTTCAGTAAGATAATTATCGATCCAAGCTCCTCGGGATCTCGATAAATTCCCGGATCGGTTGAAATTTGACGCTTACGAAAGCGGCTCGGGATCATTGTCTCGATGAGACTTTGACTCGGGGCAATCCGTGCTTCTCGGGGAAAAATATCGGGGATAACTGACCCATCGACCTCGGTGAAAGAAAAGTTTTAAAATCATCAACACGTGTATTCCCCATCACGTGTGAGACTTCGTTAAGACCGGGACCAAGAAGTGGTATCAGAGCAGTGGTTCATTTTGACCACTTGCTTTGGTAGCCATAGTCTTAATTGCTGAAAGACTTTGGTGGTCTACTGAATAGATCTATTTGCTGATATCTTACAAGGCTCAGTCATCATGCCTTCTAAGAAACTTCCTATGTTCTCTGTTAAGAGCTACGATCTATGGAGATTGAGAATGCAGGCTCATCTGTATTCAAAACATGAAAGAATGTGGAGAGTGGTTTCTGAAGGACCATTCAAATTTACTGTTGTGAATCCCAGAATCACTGATACTGAGAGGAATGATCCCAGAGATGAATTTCCAAAGCCTGATGATCAACTTACTCCTGATGAAAGAAAGTTAGTCAATCTGGACTACATTGCTAAAGATACTTTGTATAACACTATTGATGATGGTGTTATGGGGATGATCTCTCATTGTGAAACTGCAAAGGAAATATGGGACACACTTGCTGTTATGTGTCAAGGCACAAATCATATTAAGGAAAACAAACTTTCTGTTGCTATTGAAAAGTTTGATAGCTTTGAAATGGAAGATGGTGAATCCATTGACATACTTGAAGTTAGATTCACTAGCATTATGAATGATCTGAATGCTCTTGGGAAAAGATACCCACAGAGATAAGTGGCACTGAAAATTCTTAAAGGATTATCTAAGAAATGGGATATACATGCTGTTGTGATTGAAAACACCAAAAATATTGATTCCATGCCATACCAACAAGTTTTCTCTGCACTGAAAGCTTATGAGTTTGTGATTGACAAGAAAACTAAGAAATCTGACAGCAAAGATGATTCTTCATCTAGCAAGAATGTGGCTTTCAAAGCCAAAGAAAATCTGTAAAGTCTAGAGTCGAGAACTCACTTGCCAAAAATCAGGATGAGCAGGAGGATAAGCTAGTACTGATGTCAAGGAGGTCTGAAAGACTCAATAGCAGATATGGAAAATATAAGAAATATTACAGGAATCACAGGTACAAGAGAAATTCAGAAGCTGAGGACAGATACACTGAGAAAAGGAAGGACCACAAAGCTGAAGGATCCTCATCCAAAAATAAGGACTCCAAGACCAAGGAGGAAAATGATCAGGATGATGATGCCAACAGATGCTACAACTGTCAGAAGAAAGGTCACTTCCAATATGACTCCCCGAAATGAAAAGCTAAAGAAAGAAAGGAAAGACAAGCCAAGAGACAAGAAGATCTCCAAAGAAGAAAAGCTATGATTCTTTGAGGAAGAAGAACATTCTCAAGAAGGTTCCAGCCCTCGGATGAGATTTTCTCGAGATAGTAATAAATGATGATGTCTGTCTTATGGCTGTGGAGGAGGTAAATTCTTCTATCTCTGTTGTTGCTCCTACACAAGCACATGAGTTCTCAAGTTCAACTGTAAACAGTAAATTTTGACCTGATGGATTCTTTTGAGAATCTTATGAAGGACTATTCGTGTTACAAAAACCGCTCCACTGAAATTCAAGAGCAGAATAAAGAACCGATCACGAGAATCAAGTGGAAAGACTCTAAAAATGCAGAGATCACTTCTCAACCGATGGGAACTAATTGATGAATCGATGTTCTCGAAAGTACAACTCGAGAAAAGGAGAAGGTGATAGAAATCTGAAAGGAAAATCGAGAAATCCAATGAAGAGATTCACTTATCGGAATCGAAGTTCAATGGCCTCTTTTGAGAAGCATGAGACTCTAAAAGAATGTGAGGATATAGTCTTGTGAGAGAAAGTTAGCTCTATTGAATTCTCGCATCTAAAGTGATAGATGAAATTGAGTTATCAAAGACCAACTACTAAAAAATTTGGATTGAGATATAATCGAGGAACCTCACAAGGTCTTCGAATCTTTGCTTTTAGTAGCATCAAGACTGTCTTTGTTAAACCAGTGGCATCAAATCTTCTCACTGAAGAACAACCCAAGGTTTTAGACAAGGGTAAAAGACCTATGGTTTCAGAAAAACTGAAGGTTCAGGGAAGAAAGTCCAAACCTCAGGAAAAGGCTAGAAAACCTGAACACTCAGTAGGAAATTTTCAGGCCAGTACTTCAAAGCCTCAGGATAAGAATACCAACCTGAAGAGATCTGCACTGAACCATCAGAGGAATATTCAGAAGAGAAACACTCAGCAGAGATATTCTCAACTGAAAAGACCAAGTCCTCAGATTACTGAAAGACCCCAATTTTAGTACAGGCAACCTAAACCCCACTTGCCTAAGGGTAAAGGTTCCCTGAACCCAAGTCAGCAGAGACATAGACCAACTGCACCAAAGCCAAAGCACTTGAACAAAAGGCCTGAACTCAAGAAGAACTCTAAGGCCCATGTTCATGCTAAGGTCATCACTCATCTGTGGTATTGCCAAGGCACCTAGGGTGATGAATGTGTATGTAGATGTTTATGGGAGACAAATCAGCCACTCTAAAGTAATTAGAGTTGTTAGGCAGATTTGGGTTCCAAAAGGTACAGCTAACCTGGTAGGACTCTACACCAAATGGGTACCTAAGAACGATCTATTTTTTTTCGGTGAAGGAAAAGGGCACTAAAAATTTGAATAGAAGACAACATAGCCGATGAGTGAAAATGAATTGGCTCTATTTGTATGGTATCTGGGCGGTGGATGTTCAAGACATATATAACAGGATATAAGCAATTACTCATTTGACTATTTTGAGCAAAAAGGCCCTCGGATCACATTTGGAGACAACTCGAAAGGACAAATGAAGGATATGGAACTCTTGAAGTTGACCTGTTCATATCCATGGTGTTTCATATGTGTTGCGGTCTAAAGCATAATTTGCTTTCCATCGACCAATTCTGTGACAAAGGATTCAGTGTTGAGTTCTCAAAGAACTTATGTTATGTAAAAGACAATGCTTCACAGAAAATTTTTGGCCGACCGGTACTAGAAAAGGAAATGTGTATCTTCTTGATTGGAGTTCAACTCCTAAAGATACATGTTTGGTTGCAAAAAGTTCCATTGATACCCGGTTAATTTGTGGCACAAAAGGTTTGAATCACTTAAACTTCAAAACCCTGAACAAACTTGGAAGATTAGCACTTGTGAGGGGGTTACCCAATGAAGTGTTCAGTAAAGATCATGTATGTGATGCTTGTCAGAAAGGAAAACAAATCAGAGCATCTTTCAAAAGCAAAGTAAATGTTTCTACTGATAGAATACTACAACTGTTACATATGGATCTCTTTGGTCCAGTAACACCTGTGAGCACTAATGGCAGGAAATACACACTTGTGGTAGTTGATGACTACTCTAGATACACATGGGTCATATTCTTACTTAGTAAGAAAGAGACTCAGACAAAACTGCCTGAACTACTGAAAAGGCTCAGTACTGAAAAGAATCTGAGTGTGGTCAAGATCAGATCAGATAAAGGAACTAAATTTATCAACCATATTATATCTGATTATTGTGTAGCAAATGGAATAACTCATGAAACATCAGCTGTAAGGAACCCACAACAAAATGGTGTTGCTGAAAGAAGAAATAGGACTCTGAAAGAAGCTGCAAGAACAATGATTGCTGAAGCTGATATTCCTAAGAGATTTTGGGCTGAAGCTATCAACACTGCATGCTACTCTCAGAACAGATCAATGCTGACCAAGAATCAAGGAAAAACTCCATATGAGCTGTGGAATGAAAAGAAGCCTCTTGTTTCTTTCTTTCGTGTGTTTGGTTGCAAGTGTTTCATACACAATAATGGTAAAGATCAGTTGAAAACATTTCATAGCAAAGCTGATGAAGGAATATTCTTAGGATATTCTGAAGTCAGTAAAGCCTTCAGAGTTTACAACTGTAGGACTCTTATTGTGGAAGAAACACCTCATGTTGTTTTTGATGAATCTACTTGTGTTCAGAAGAAACAGGAACATGACTCAGGAGAACTGACCAAGAGAATCACCAGACTTAGCCTGAAAAAGAAGTCCTATGAACCTGAGAAGAAGAAATCAGTCACTTTCTATGAATGGAGTGAATCAGACTCTGACAAAGAAGTTCAGGATGGAAAAACTCAGGATGGTGAGACTCAGGATGGAAATTCTCCACTGAAGGAAAGCCAACCTGCTTGAAGGTGATCAATCAACATACATACGCCGATTCGGACTCGGGTATGTAATGCCAATGAAGATGAGGTCACAAATGAGGCAAACTCGAATCTATCAACCAAGGGGAACAAATGTCTCGACAATGTTACGAATAGAATATCTGTTGGGGAATAGGTTGCACGATCTATTACAGGTGAATATTTAAATACAAATTTAATTCTTTAATTATTACTAGCATGAATTAATCCTATATTAATTCAAATAATAATCCAACAACATATCATGCATATAATAATTCACGTAAAACCTACTCATGCGGAATTCTATGAGTTTACGTGAACGTACCTCTTGGGATGGCAATGGTATGGCTGATTAGACTAACCGCAAGGACTTCTCAAGTATTCCCTTAGTCCTCGTTCTACTATCCCGTGGAAGGATTCTTGTGAACGATTTAACAAAAAGGAAAAATAAATATGTTGCACCACCTTTGTGGATTTACTAATTTTTCCAGCACATGGAATTGTACTTGGGAATGAAAGAATCATCCCCTATTTATAGGAGAGAAGTGGTCGATTTTTTTCAGTAGAAAACCAATGTGGGAAAAGACTTTTCTTGATCACCAAGAAATCTTGAATATATCTCCTATATTCTTTTTCCCATAATTAAAATATTCCACAAAAATCCCACCTCCTTAATATGGATTATTTTCGAAAAAAATGATGCAAGAATCCAAGATTTGGATCTTCTTGAATTTATGAGATATTCTTGTATTTCAAGAAATACATATCTTCCATAATATCTTTTCAAGAAAATCAAGAAAATCTTTCTTGCCCATTATATTCAACAATTTTGAAATATCCTCATGAATAACCAAGTGGGAGATTTCTTGAATTTTAATGAGATAATCTTGTATTCCAAGAATACATATCTTCATTCCATAACAAAATTCAAAGAAAATCTTTCTCCCTCTTTTAACCATAAATTTCGAAAATATTAGGAAAAATAAGCAACAATATTTATTTTATTTTAATCACCTTTTTCAGTTATTGGACTATATGTTGGGCTACTCAGGGGGCCTTTAGGAGAATTAAGATTGGACCTTCTAATGGACCTTGAATATCTAATATTGAGCCACAATATAATTCAAGCCCATAAATATTAATTAATCCCACTACATAATTAATATTACACTATCCATCTTAACCCATATTACAGTCAATATGGCTCCCGGTTATTATTTCCCGTGTTTAAGATTATCTAGCCCATTAATTAATTCAAGCTACTGAAATAGCTTTCTAATTAATTAATATCTTTTATCCTTGGTCAAGGAACGGTTCAACATTATTATCCATACCGGAAACTAATTCCACTTGCAAGATTTGGTATGATAAAGCTTATGAACCTCCCAAGGGGGCAAATCGAACAAGCGTACTTGCACACGATTCTTCGTATTAAATCTTAGCAATCACATGTGACCAATAATATTGCCCAAGATAAAAAGTATTGAATCTCATTGATTCGCTACCCATGATAAGTCAAAGCAATAGTTACCAATCCCACGTGATCCTATTTAAGGAATGAAGATTAAGAAATAACGAACCACTGAGGTCTAATTCTTCCTTGTTCAGTTCTGAAGAATTTATCCTCCTGTAGGTCCTATTCAGTGCATCAGTCATGCACTAGTGTAATCTCTTGGTCAAGACAAGCCAATCTGAGCCTTACACTTCAACCTTTCACGATGGGTTGTTCATTTCCATCTAGGTCGTGAATAGCGTACTTTTAGTTACAAGGGACTGTTAATTTAATCTTCTGTGATCTGGTATCACTAAATTAACTACAATGTAACATGTACGACTTATTGAACAATTATTATCGATAAAATATATGTAACATTCAATAATATTTAAAGCATCGATGATAAACAATTTATTTCATAAATAAGTCAAATTCAGGTTTTTAGATTATACAAAGTAAAAAGCATACTTTCGATTATAATCCCAACAATCTCCCCACTTATACTCAAAGTCTTTTTTTTAAGTATACTACAACATGTCTCGCGTAGTCCGTGACATCTAATGTCACCTACACCGAACCTAATAATTTCTCCCACTTATACTCAAAGCAGTTAGCAACGGTCTTGACACCCATTCCTTCCACATGTCTCTCGAATGTATTCAGAGGGTAGACCCTTTGTGAATGAATACGCTGGGTTGTCCTTAAACGCTATCTTTTTGCATCTATATCTCTTCTCTTAAACGATTTCTCGTTATAAGATGTATTTCTTTTAGTGTGCTTGTTTGACTTCGTGGACTTTTGGTTCTCTTGAATTTAGAATCGCCCTTTGCGAGATATTGCTAGACAAATTACGAACACCATCCAAGTCCACTAAGAAGATCTAGAGCCCAATCGGTTCTTTCAACACTTCCTTCTGGCAGCTTTTACCCGACTTCCATGGTTGAGTCAGTGATGCGTTTCTGCTTCACACTCGTCCATTTGATGGCTACACTTCCCAAATGGAAACACACTAACTGAGGCAGATAATTTCTGGAATCTAAATCTGATTGGAAATTCAAGTCTGTGTAGCCGATGGGGATTGGAGTATCTGACTGATAAATCAACATTCTATCCCGAGTTCTTTTCAGACACTTCAGAATGTTTTTAACTGTAGTCCAATGCGCTTTCCCTGGGTTACTTTGATATCTTGCTACCATGCCTACGACAAAGAAGATATCCGGTCTCGTACACAGCATTGCATACATAAGGTTTCCGACAGCCGAAGCACAAGGAATACCTTTCATGTCATCTATCTCCTTTTGCGTCTTAGGGGACATTTTCTTGGATAGATGGATTCCAAATCTGAAAGGTACGAATCCTTTCTTGGAATCTTGCATGCTGAAGCGTTTCAAGACAGTGTCTATGTATGAAACTTGCGATAACCCGATCATCCTTTTCTTGCGATCTCGAGTGATCTTGATCCCAAGGATGTGTCCGGCTTTCCCTAAGTCTTTCATATCAAACTGTTTTGAAAACCATGCCCTTACGTCTGATCACACCTTCACATCGTTCCCGATGATCACAATGTCATCTACGTATAGTACTAAGAATACCAATCTCAGATTCGACCGCGCTTTTTTATACACACAACTTTCAAACTTGTTTTGATCAAACCCATAAGACTTTATTACATGATCAAAACTTTGGTTCCAAGCTCTGGATGCCTGTTTGAGTCCGTAAATGGACCTCTTGAGCTTACAAACTTGGTGTTCTTGGCCTGTTTCAATGAAGCCTTGGGGTTGTTGCATATGGATCTCTTCATCAAGACTTCCGTTAAAGAAAGCTGTCTTGACATCCATTTGCCAGATTTCAAAGTCGAAATACGCAGCAATCGATAAGAGAATACGGATGGACTTAAGCATGGCTATGGGCGAAAAAGTTTCCTCATAATCGATCCCTTCTTTCTGAGTGTAACCTTTCGCCACTAGTCTTGCTTTAAAGGTTTCAACCTTCCCGTCCGGTCCTCTTTTCCTCTTATATACCCACTTGCATCTAATGGGTTTGACCCCATTAAGTGGTTCGACTAGCTCCCACACTCTATTATGAAACATAGAACCCATTTCGGCTTTCATTGTTGTTTGCCAAGAATCTGCATCCTTATCTTGGAGTGCCTCGTCATATATCCATGGGTCTGATTCATCTTATCCGGGAATCAAGTCCGAGGACTCTCCTATTCCCATGAATCTCTCGGGCTGACTAACAACCCTCCCACTACGACGAGGCTCCGATTGTGAAAGCGTATCGTTTGGTATATTATCTAGTACAGTTGGCACTGAGGTTTGCCCTCTAAGCTCATTTAAGGTAATCTCACTTCTGGGTTTTCTTTGGTTCATATAGTCTTCTTCCAAAAAAACTAAAGTGGGTGCTGATTACCACCTTTTGATCTTCGGGACTATAGAACATACACCCTTTTGTTCCCTTGGGGTATCCTACAAACAACCTTAATTCTGATCGAGGATCCGACTTACCGGCTTCCTTGTCCAACACGTAGGCCGGACACCCCCAAATTCTCATGTGTCTCATACTAGGCTTGCGGTCCACAATTCTTTGGGAGTTTTGGGAACCAATTTGGATAGCACCAAGTTCAGAATTTAAGTCGCTGTTTCCAAGGTATGACCCCAGAACGACTCGGAAAGATCCGCATAACTCATCATTGATCTAACCATTTCCAAAAGAATTATGTTTCTTCGCTCTGCAACCCCGTTTTGGTGAGGGGTTCCGGGTGCAGTGAGCTGGGATACAATCCCTTCATCAGATAAGCAGTTCAAAAACTCATCGCTGAGGTATTCGCCTCCACGATCAGATCGTAGAGACTTGATACGTTTTTCCCTATGATTCTCTGTTTGAGCCTTAAATTCTTAGAATTTTTCAAAGGTCTCATATTCATGCTTCATAAGGAAAATGTACCTTGAGTAATCATCAATAAAATTACTCATAACCTCCTCTTGCTTTGGTTGACATTAGACCACATACATCTGTGTGAACGATCTCTAACACTTCTTTGGCCCTATTCCCCTTGGCTCCAAATGCCCTCTTGGTCATATTACCCTCCAAACATGATTCCTAGGTTGGGATTTGTTCAACTTGGAGACGCTCCAGTGAACCATCTTTCACCAACCTTTGGATCCTCTTTGGATTTATATGACCTAATCTTAGATGCCAAAGAAGTATTTCGTTCACGCTTTCTTTTGTCGGAAATAGTTGATGTGTTATAGGATGCATTTCATGAGTGGTGCGCACAGTTAATTGTATAGAGATTTTCCATCAATGTCCCGTAACAGATACACTCATCATTTCAAAAATGATGTCATTCTTATTAGAAGAAACTTAGTGTCCTTTAATCGAATTTTAGAAACTGAAAGTGAATTCTTTCTAAAATTGGGAACATAAAGATAATCTCAAAAAACTTTATCTTCAAAAGATAGGTGCACTTCTCCCACTGCTTTAACTGCTACTCATGTAGCATTGCAATGTCTGCTACTTGCATAGTATTGCAATAATCGTTACTATCGTAGCATTGCAATATCTGCCACTTACGTAGCATTGCAATGTCTTCTACTTTCGTAACGTTGCCCAGTGTGATGAGGATCTCACTCCCACTAAGTTGCCAGATCATTTAGAACTCGTGAAGCCAACATGATTAGTGGATCTCGTATCAACCACCCACGAATGAGAAGTATCGCCCGCTAAACAAGTTTCAACAACTAGTCGCGTGAGAATTACCTTTCTTTTCGTCCCTTTTGGGGTTGGAACAGGCAAAACCTCCATTGTCCTCTCTTACCGCATCTTAAGCACTTCCTCTTTGGATTTTCCTTGACACAACAAGCATTCCTCATCTTACCATTGCCCTTGGCAACAATTGAGTTTTATTGCTTATGGCCTTTTGGTCCTCTTCTTTATCTTGCCTTCCTTTGGCCTAGAAGATGAAGACAGACCACCACTTGTCAATCAAAGCTTGAGTTTGGTGCCTTATCAACATTTATGCCGAGACCAAAAAGCTTGCAATAAATTAGCTAAGCGAGGCCAAAATGCTCAAAAACTTTTTTTTTTGCGAGAGTGAAGTACCAAATTCATCACGAGTCTCCGGATCATAATCTGCGCTCGAGAATCTCAAGTTTGTTCGGATGGGCCATCTATTTTGAGGGCGTAATACCTTACTGGGTTTGCCCTCCACCATTTTCGGCGACGACATCTCTCTCATGAGGTGATCTGTCGAGTCCGCGTGTTTTTGACTCGTCGGTTGGCTCATCCCCGATTTTGGTGTGTCAAGAATCCACTTGTGCTTTTTGTGCGATTAGGACAATTATAATTTTTGTTTCCAATCAATATAGTTTCCATACATATTGTATTAACTTTAAGTATAATAACGATGGATTAAAAGGTAACGACATCTTTGAATGAAATAAACAACTATATCACATAGCACAAGTATATCACAAAGATTCGATCACATGCATCATATTTAAAATCTCAAAAAAATATGAACATGCATCAGCCAACATCTCAAAAAAGCAGTTTAAATAAGCCACGTTGGGTGGGTCATTATTTAAACACATTCAAAGCGAGTTACAAACAAAACGATTCTAAACCTTTAATATCCAGATTAATAGTTGGCTCCCACTTGACCAATATAAAATTGACGGGGACTTGGGAAGTATATGCATATCAATTCTATACCTAAGTAATAACCATGATTAAATACATGATTATTATTTAAACTTTGATCGAGCCTCGTTGGGAGGTCATAAATGCCACTAAGAATAACCCACAATCATCCGTTTGGAATTCATTCATGTGAAAGCTATCTATTGACCATCCCGTTGGGGGAGTTTCTCCAAAAGAATTCACAAACAAATAAATCATGGAGGTCAAAATTAATTCAATTTTATTATCCGGAATAAAATTGTCAATTAATTATTTAAACATACTTAGTAATTTTTTAAGGTGAGATTTTTCCATTTGGCAACCCTCATGCAAACACATTTAAACAAATTAAATAAAGCATAAGATAACACAAATAAATCAAGCAAAACAGAAAAATAAACATATTGGACACAAATTATCCAATTGTCATGGTTTAATTTTTCTTGACTTGATCTTGAAGAAACAGGTCTCGAATTTCTCCCACTCGATCGTCTCAAAAAATACTTCGTCTCGAAACACCACGCCAAGTAGCTCGCAGCCGGGATGCACGCCCGCATCCGGCCGGCCCCTTGGCCGAGCAACCACGTCCGTGCGCCTTGGCACAGCGCGCATCGCCCACCCGAGCGCCAGTGTCGCCCACCCGAGCGGCAGTGTCGCCCGCCCGAGTGGCAGTGTCGCCCGCCCGAGCGCCCGTGTCGCGTACGCCCGCGCCGCCCGAGTACCTAAGCGGCATCGCCCGACAAGCACGCCCGCGTCGCCCTGCATCACCTGTGCGTCGTCGTCGCGCGCAGTTCCGCCGTTCCGCCCGCCAGCCATGTGCGGTGTCTCGTGCGCCCTAAGCGCCCACCCGTGTGCCTAGCGCCCGCCCGTGCACGCGGCCTGATCCTCGCGCGCACTCGTCCCTCATTCTCGCCCTGCACTCGTGCGTGCCTGCGCACGTCCGCATCGCGCGCGTGCCTCCCTTGGCACGTTTCGCGCAACACACGCCGCCTACTCCCGGTTCTAGATTTCGTCCTTTAATTCTTCATCTCCGTCCTCGTTTTCGATCCGGTTAAAATTTATTTACAAAAAATAAATAAACCTAGATCTAGACTAGTCTATTACATTGATCAAATCAAACAAATTCTAATCTACTCGTGGATTTTCTCACGAGGCAAAATGAATCCGAACGAATCGAATTAAAAAACCACAGTTTATATGCATGCATAAACACATTAAATTCCATGACAATTGGATACCTGCAAAATAGATCTAGCAATTCTACTATCTAATTTCAAATTTAATGTCCGCGAATTAAATTACAATTTAAAAATATTCAGAGCCCGAAACCGTGGCTCTGATACCAGTTGTTGGGGAATAGGTTGCACAGATCTATTCTGGGTGAATATTTAAATACAAATTTAATTCTTTAATTATTACTAGAATGAATTAATCCTATATTAATTCAAATAATAATCCAACAACATATCATGCATATAATAATTCACGTAAAACCTACGCATGCGGGAATTCTACGAGTTTACGTGAACGTACCTCTTGGGATGACAATGGTATGGCTGATTAGACTAACCGCAAGGACTTCCCAAGTATTCCCTTAGTCCTCGTTCTACTATCCGGTGGAAGGATTCTTGTGAACGATTTAACAAAAAGGAAAAATAAATATGTTGCACCACCTTTGTGGATTTACTAATTTTTCCAGCACATGGAATTGTACTTGGGAATGAAAGAATCATCCCCTATTTATAGGAGAGAAGTGGTCGATTTTTCAGTAGAAAACCAATGTGGGAAAAGACTTTTCTTGATCACCAAGAAATCTTGAATATATCTCCTATATTCTTTTTCCCATAATTAAAATATTCCAAAAAATCCCACCTCCTTAATATGGATTATTTTCGAAAAAAATGATGCAAGAATCCAAGATTTGGATCTTCTTGAATTTATGAGATATTCTTGTATTTCAAGAAATACATATCTTCCATAATATCTTTTCAAGAAAATCAAGAAAATCTTTCTTGTCCATTATATTCAAAAATTTTGAAATATCCTCATGAATAACCAAGTGGGAGATTTCTTGAATTTTAATGAGATAATCTTGTATTCCAAGAATACATATCTTCATTCCATAACAAATTCAAAGAAAATCTTTCTCCCTCTTTTATCCATAAATTTTGAAAATATTAGGAAAAATAAGCAATAATATTTATTTTATTTTAATCACCTTTTTCAGTTATTGGGCTATATATTTGAAATTTACTCGAGGACCTTTAGGAGAATTAAGATTGGACCTTCTAATGGACCTTGAATATCTAATATTGAGCCACAATATAATTCAAGCCCATAAATATTAATTAATCCCACTACATAATTAATATTGCACTATCCATCTTAACCCATATTACAGTCAATATGGCTCCCGATCATTATTTCCCGTGTTTAAGATTATCTAGCCCATTTATTAATTCAATCCACTGAAATAGCTTTCTAATTAATTAATATGTTTTATCCTTGGTCAAGGAACGGTTCAACATTATTATCCATACCGGAAACTAATTCCACTTGCAAGATTTGGTATGATAAAGCTTATGAACCTCCCAAGGGGGCAAATCGAACAAAGCGTGCTTGCACGCGATTCTTCTTCAGAAAATCTTAGCAATCACATGTGACCAATAATATTGCCCAAGATAAAAAGTATTGAATCTCATTGATTATTTACCCATGATAAGTCAAAGCAATAGTTACCAATCCCACGTGATCTATTTAAGGAGCGAAGATTAAGAAATAACGAACCAGCGAGGTCTAATTCTTCCTTGTTGGGTTAAGAAGAATTTATCCTCCTGTAGGTCCTATTCAGTGCATCAGTCATGCACTAGTGTAATCTCTTGGTCAAGACAAGCCAATCTGAGCCTTACACTTCAACCTTTCACGATGGGTTGTTCATTTCCATCTAGGTCGTGAATAGCGTACTTTTTAGTTACAAGGGAATTTTTAATTTAATCTTACGTGATGCGGTATCACTAAATTAACTACAATGTAACACGTCGACTTATTGAGCAGTTATGTAGTAAATATATGTAACATTCAATAATATTTAAAGCATCGATGATAAACAATTTATTTTAAATAAATAAGTCACGAAAATTTGGTTTCGATTATCTGAAAGTAAAAAACATACTTTCGATTATAATCCCAACAATATCCCCGAGGAAGATGATTCCTTTCTCCTTTTACATTTGTTCCTGAATTTGATGAAGCTGAACCTAACATTTCGATGTTGAGGATACTCTTGAAGGGGGAACATCCGGAGAAAATGGTTGGATAGTCATCCTACAAGTCGGATTATGGGTGATCTATCAGAAGGTGTCAAAACAAGAAGGTTCCATGGAGAAAGTGCTTTGTTCTGCTGCTTCCTATCTGAAAAAGAACCTACTGAGATTGAAGAAGCTCTACAAGATTCATTCTGGATTACTGCTATGCAAGAAGAGCTGAATCAATTCACAAGGAATGAAGTTTGGGAGCTAGTGGACAGACCTAAGAGGCACAATGTGATTGGAACTAAATGGGTGTTCAAGAATAAGAGAGATGAAAACAACAACATTGTGAGAAACAAGGCAAGGTTAGTACCACAATGTTATTCCCAAGAAGAAGGCTTGGATTATGATGAAACCTTTGCACCTGTTGCAAGACTAGAAGCCATCGGATTGTTTCTTGCATATGCTGCCTACATGAAATTCACAGTCTATCAGATGGATGTGAAAAGTGCATTTCTGAATGGTGTGCTTAAGGAGGAAGTATATGTAGAACAACCTCCAGGATTTTGTCAGAGTGACCAAGTTTACAGGCTCAGGAAAGCCTTGTATGGTCTTAAGCAAGCACCCAGAGCATGGTATGATACTCTTTCTCAGTTTCTTACTGACCATGGTTTTATCAAAGAAACTGTTGATAGAACTCTGTTCAGGATAGAAGATGGGAAAGACATCTTACTTGTTCAGATTTATGTGGATGACAAGGAAAGTTTGAGATGTCAATGAAAAGTTGTGTGAAAAGTTTTCTACCCTGATGAAAGGAAAGTTTGAGATGTCAATGATGGGGGAGATGAATTTCTTTCTTGGACTTCAGGTGAAACAAACTAAGAAAGGAATATTCATCAATCAAGCAAAATACACCAGAGATCTGATTGCAAAGTATGGAGTCTGAGTGCAATGCGGTTAGAATTCCTATGAATACTAACTACAAGATGGATCGATCACGAAGGCAAATCGATAAATTACTTTGATTATAGAGGATCATTGGATCATTGCTATATATCTCACTATGGCGGACTGATATAACATTTCTTTGTTGGGATATGTGCGAAGATACCAAGCTAATCTAAAATTTAGTCACATGGAGGCGCCAAAAAGATTACTGAAATATCTTAAAGGCAACGTGAATAGAGGATTATGGTATCCAAATGATGATAACCTTGAATTAAACGGTTATTGGATCTCGGACTATGGAGGATGTAGAATTGACAAAAAGTCTACCACGGGAACTTGTTAATTTCTTGGAAATAAACCGATATCATGGTTTTCAAAAAATGGACCTCGGTAGCAACCAATCTTCTTTGAAATTTGAATACATGGGCTGCGGGAAATTTGTTGTGCCTGATTCTTTGGCTCGAGACAACAATTGAGGATTATAAGATTATAGCGATGAAGTACCTATATTTTGTGATAATAATAGTCCAATTGCTATTACACAAAATCGATATTGCACACCGGATGTAAGCATGTTGATATCGGACATCACTTCATCGAGAGATCATGTTGAAATGAAAGACATCGAATGGAGAAAATTCATCTTGATAAGCGGAGAGTGATATCTTGACTAAACCTTTGGTGAATCAAGATTTCGGGAACTATCAATTGAATTAGGAATGTTGGATCTGGTTG
The DNA here is from genome assembly GCA_037126765.1 of Stenogyne calaminthoides. Classification (NCBI taxonomy): domain Eukaryota; kingdom Viridiplantae; phylum Streptophyta; class Magnoliopsida; order Lamiales; family Lamiaceae; genus Stenogyne; species Stenogyne calaminthoides. The sequence goes on from JBBCBC010000007.1 coordinate 18,108,444, forward strand.
AATAAAAGCAAATCGAAAAATTGAAGATTTTTCGGATGCATGAAGTTTTTTCGGTTTTCTTGAAAAACTTCGGGATAAATTGAGAGTCTGAACACCGAGTCTTGATAAACTCGGTAATCACGAAGTTCGATTACTTCGATATTATCTTGGCATTTTATCAAGGTCAAAACTTCGATAAAGGCCCGATGGAAAAATTAGTCACGAAGAAGTTGTTGACTCATGCACTTCATTTATTGTCCAAAACTGAATCTCAGTAATCATTAGCAATAAATGACAAAATACCTGAAGAAATAATTGGGCGGGACTTTTGAAATTCTCGAGGAAAGTCAATGATCTACAGGAACAGTAATTAAATGCACTGCTCATTAATCACCAAAAAGGATAAATTGGCGGCTAAGTATTTACGAAACCGTCCTTTCAAATACCTGTTTTAGCCGGTGTTTAATCTCAACCGTCGATTTTTTTATCTACGCGATTTTCCATAAATCAAAATCCTATATCCATTACAAAGAACCCATTCAAGCCCTATTTCAAAAAGGCCTTCGTCTTCACAAATCCTCTGCTTCAAAACCTTCGATTACCCAAAAATCTATTATCTCAAAAACCCTTCACTCAAAATCACCAAAAATGACACTCTCTGTATACGACAAACTCGCCATTTCCAACAAACCATGGTACGAACATGTTGTTTCTCTAGAAAGCACATCCAATGCAACTCACGAGGAGGAGGCGTTTACATATGATTCGTATGGCAAAGCTTACTTGTCTGGTCGCAAATCAACCAGATGCTGAATATGCCAAAGGAGGTATTTGAGTTTGTTTCTAATATGAAATTGGATGACAAAAATTGCATATAGTCTAAGATTACGGTGTTGCATTTGGAACATAGTACAAAATATGTGGATTTTGTTAGGGAATTGTATATTATTCCTAAGAATCTGAATGCCATATATGAGTTAAGTGATAGAGGTGAGGACCATACGATATACATGATGGGTAGGGAACAAGAGTATTTGGATAAAATTACTGAGCATCCTGTAAAGTTTGAAGCTACTTTGAATAAGAAGCATTTGAAGCCTAAATATCGAGTATTGTTGGATATTGTAAGAAAAATCCATCATGAGTAGATCTGGTAGTTTTGAACAGATAAGCACGCCTAAGTTAAGGCTAATGGCGGCGATTGAAGATTCACCTACTACGACATTCAATTGGTTGCTCTATTTGATCAAGGTGGTGAGTGATCAAGCCAAACACATTCAGAAGGTGAATGGCTCTGTAGTTGTCAAGGGAAAAATTCTACATGCAACCAAGATTGCATTTATCTTGGAAATGTGCAGAGAAGAGGAGGAGGACATTTTTGCCGATTCCACTTCCTTTCCAAAGTCAAAAATCATGTTCAAACCAACGAAGAAGACTTTGAGAGGAAAGAAAGAGAAAAACACTGAGTCTCGGGAGGAGACTGCCTAAGAGGAAACTGAGGAAGATACAACAGTGGTGGAACAAGTCAGGGAAAGAAGACAGACTTCTCAGAAATCCACTGAGACAACTGATGAAGAAGCCAAACAAGCAAGGGGGAAAGCCCTGATGCAAATTAAAAGGGAGAAAGGTGAGAAATCAAGAAAAAGCATCGGCTCCTCCGGAAGCGCTTGAAGGCTTCAAACAATTAAGGAAAAGGAGGCCGGAAACCGAAGAAACTCAACTCGAAGGCCAACAAGGGTTGAAATCTCCACTTCAGGATCTTGCTCAGGTAGTGACAAATGTGCGGGAGCAAGAAATCGGGAGCATGTCTTCTCGAGGTACTCGGGAAACCTCTTCGAGCTCGGATAAAATTTCTCGGGAAATTTTCAAAGGACCTCGATCACTTCTTGAAGAAAGATCACCAGGGCTTGATCAATCAACCTCGAGAATTGGCTTTGAATTTGGATGCGCTCTGAATGAACCATTTCTTAGATCCATCGAAGACTAGAACTTGTACAATCCGAGCCAAGCGCTCCCGAAAGCCCAAAATTGAGGAAAGGAGAGGCCAAGAAACGGAGTGGCGCGATGAGGGGAACGATTCATTCTTGATAGGTACCTGAAATTTGAGCACATATCCCCGACCTTCAGGATCTTTTCTTCCCACTTCGGAACCACTGTGTACATTCTGAATCAATCACTTCTGAAATCTTTGAATATTGCCTCATTCGGAGAGGGAGAGTGGAACCGGTGGAAACTGGCTAACTTTGTGTTGTGAGTTTTTAGGCTTCCGAAGACAAAGCTTCGGGATGAAAAATTGGCGATTTCGATGGTTGGTGAAAAAAAAGCTAGGCGAAAAAAGAAAATCTTGAAGGAGTAGATGCTTCCGACTCTCATGATCAAAACAAAGATAAGGATCGGGGAAGATGATCTGAAAAAAAAGAAATCACGAGAAGGAGAAGGAACCTCGAGACGGAATCTTGAAAAGAGAAGAAACGAGAGTCGGATGGAGACGGATCTCGATCTTTGAACCAAGCGATGTCGGACAACCTCGGCTGAAGTTAGCATTCTTTAGGTACCTTTTAGCCTTTGTTATACATTATGCGAAATTCTTGAAGTACCTAGCTTTAAATCGATGTTTATGATATCTGATGAGGCTCAGTTGGAGCACCCAGTTCAGTTGGAAAATGTTGTACAAACTCCAGTGGTTGATTTCACACCAATCCTGGATGAGTTAAAGAAGATAGAGCCAAGGATGGAAGAGATTCTGGTAAGTCAATCTCAAAAGCTTGAGAATCTAAGCTCTTCATCAGGCGTGCTGCAAACAACTCTCACCGAGACAAGATGACTTCGGATGGAGTTAGTCTGGTACGCTCAAAATCGAAAAAATGGAGAACACGAGTTCATCATCGATGCGCTTCAAACAACTCTATCGGTAAATTAGCTACATTAGATGGAAAGATTGATGGAGTACATACAGAGCTTAATGCCAACATGAAGCAGATGTATCAAGAAAGAACTGCCTATCTTGAAGCTAAGCTGATTGAGAAGAATGATCTGATGATCAAAACAGCTGTTGAGGAAATGGGCTCTCTACTCATGACCAAGATGACAGAGATGATGCATGATGTCTTCTCAAAGCAGTTTGCTCCTCTTTCAGATGAGTTCTCAATGGCCAAAAACTACATGATGAGGCTAGAAGATGAGCATGATCGATTAGGGCGAGGCGGTCTTGTGATATGAGCAAGCGAGCAATACTATATGGATACTGCACTGACTCAACTACTCCCAAGGTATGGTGCCAAAAAGGGGGAAAGGCCTGGTGGAAAATTAAGTGAGTTGTTGGCACAAACCTTGGAGAGAAAGGCTCAAAAAGAAGCCGAAGGAAAGAAAATTTTGGATGCCTTGAGTGAGATTGAAGCCACTGAGAAACTTAAGTTCTGAAAGTTTGAAAACCTACCTTCACTCGGACAAATGATCGGATCATCGAGGAAGTAATTCTTGAAAAAATGAGTGATAGAAGGATGGTTGAAACAAGCAAAGCGAGGAGAAGAACAAGCCATACCGGAAAAAGAGAAAAAGCGATTTGCCTTTGTAGAAACTGAAAAGAAGAAAAGAGCGAAGGTAGGTAAACCTATTCAGAGGAAACTGATTATGGAATTTGAAGAATCAGATGAAGAACCAGAAAAGGAAACTGAAACTCAACCAGAGACTTTTGATACCAAGAAGACTCTGAAGGCCCTGCAGGTTGAAAAGGAGAAAAGAACTGCTGCTTCAGTATCTGGTGCTCCTCTGATCAGAAAGAAGAAAGAAGAAGAACAAAAGAGAAGGGGTGGTTTCAAGAAGTTCATCAGCAAAAGAAGAGGCACTGAGAAGACCTACAAATGGCCGCACATTGATAAATGGATACCTATGCAGATCAATGATGCATAGGAGGAAATCAAGAGAACCTTCTGGTTCTATTATGAGATACTGAGAGAATGGAGAGGGAGCAGCTCAGACAGGAATGAAGCTTTCATTGAATATTTGCTGACCTTCTACCCTGAGTATTTGCAGAAGTGGATCAATCTGGTAGATGAAGGCAATACTCATATTGTAGCTCCAGGGCCATATATGTATCCAGCTCCTAGGTTTGAGAATGGCCTTGTAAATGAATCTGCCATTTCTCAAGAAATTGCTCAGTATGCCATTCAGCTTAGACTGACAGGAAACAACCCTGATATTATCAAAGAGAGAGATGAACTGAAGAAGAGATACTTTGGGATGTTCAACTTAGATGTTCCAGAAGATGAGATTGAAGAAGACTGAAGATTTGTAATCTTTATGCTTATGTCTTTTTGATTTAGTTTTTCATTGTAAACTGTAATGTCTTTCTGACTGATCAATGAAAAGTTTATCTTCTGCACTAAAAGATAATATCTCATTATCTTCTTACATGTCTATTATTTACTTTGATATGTCATATTAAATTGTTGGGAGTTTATGTTTTTTTTGAGATAACTGAAACCTGAGTATATGATAAGTTTTCTCAAATGTAACAAGATGGTTTTGGCATCATCAAAAAGGGGGAACTTGTTGGGAGATGAATTTAATAAAGAAGTTTTGATTAGATCTCAAAACCCCTGAGTATGACATGTTCAGGATAATCTTGATAGACTGAGTCAGGTTTCAGTATAGATTGTTCAGGAAGTTATCTGCACCATGTATAGTCAGCAAATATAGATCATGTTAGATTTTGAAGATACTGAAGAACTGAAGACTCAGGAGATACTGAGTAATTGAAGAATCAGTAGAACTGAAGACTCAGAAGAGACAAAAGAACTGAAAGACTCAGTAAGTTCCTGAAGATATTGAAGGACTCAGATAAACCAGAATGATTCAGAAGAAACTGAATAAATGTTCAGAAGATACTAAGTTACTGAAGACTCAGTAAGTTACTGAAAACTCAGAACGACCTGAATGTTCAGAGGCACTGAAGAAATATCTATCTGAATTCATACAAAACTGAGGAAAAGATACAAATTCAGAAAAGTAGATATTGCCCAAAACATTCAAGTGCAGACAAAAGGAACTAAGTCTAGGTGTTGTTTAAGGATGCTCATACTGAGAGATTGCCCTAAAAGAGCTGTTTTATTTGTCTACATTCACTGAAGGAAGGAACCAATCAGAGGAAGACAACACTGTACTTTACTGACACTAAAAGCGACAGGACTCTGAATTATGTCAGTAGTACTAAGTTCCAGACTGCAAAAATTGGTGATTGGCTACATGGCTGCATATTTCCTAAAACATGCAAGGGAGTGTTCAAACCCTAAATATAGTCGTTCATCAAACACCAGAAGAAGAAACCCTTGATACTATCTCCTCCAACGGATAGTTTTTCAAGAGTAACCTTGGTGAAGGTTGCCTATAAATACCAGTGACCTTCTACATTGAGAGGTTACGGGAAATTTCAAGCAACTCAAGAGCTCATTCGTATTATTGCAAATTGAAGCACTCGAAAACCCTAGAATTTCCCAAGTGTTTCACATTGGAGAGAGCTCATTCACTAAGCCTAGATCGATAAGAAATATCCAAAGCTTAGTAGAGATATCCTAACCTTTGCATTTGTTCTTATTGTAAAGGATATCTCACCCTAGTTGGAAACCAACCCAAAACCCAAACCCTTTGTTAAGGTAGTTTGTGTGTGATTTGTTGGTGAGTTAGAGTTGTAAAGAGTGAGTAAGCTACAGTGAGTTAACCAGAAAACTCTAGAGAAGAAGTTAGTAAGCTACTCGTGGTAGTCTGAACACTTGTGTGTGTTTGAGTTAGTAAGCTGTAGTGCGTCAGCCAGAAAACTCAAGGTAGAAAAGTGAGTAAGCTACAGTGAGTTAGCCTGAAAGCTTTAGAAAGTGGTTAAAGAATTTCTCTGAAGATCAGAGAGAGTGGATGTAGGAGCTTGAGTCTCTGAACCACTATAATTGCTGTGTTGTTTACTTTTTGTACTGCATTTTATCTGTTGCATGTTTTTTACTGAAAACTGACTTTACTGATAATTCAGTTGGAATCAATCCACTGAACTTGCATCAAATTAATCACAGCCTTAATCACTGTTTTATTGAAGGGAAGATTTTCAGCAAAGCTAAAACGAATATAAACTTAGGGCCAACCATTACGCACACTTGAGTAGCTAGAACATATAGTTACCAAACTGAACTAACTCTACTGAGTGTTCAGTAAGATAATTATCTGATCCAAGCTCCTCAGGATCTCTGATAAATTCAGGATCAGTTGGGCTAATCTGAAGCTTCTGAAAGCAGCTCAGGATCATTGTCTCAGTAGACTTTGACTCAGGGCAATCCGTGCTTCTCAGGACAAAATTATCAGGATAACCTGACCCATCTGACCTCAGTGAAAGAAAAGTTTTAAAAATTACTGAACATGTGTATTCCCCCCATACACGTGTGAGACTCGTTAGCACTGAGACCAACAATCTCATTGATTATTTCATGTGCCCTTCATCTTCTCCTCTTCAGACCAACGACGGCGATGGGTTGCGCGACTCTGAATTATTTAAATTTTTATTTGAGTGGTTCATCCTGATATTTCAGCCTTTCAATGGAATACCAATTGCAACCATGAAAATAAAATTTGAACAATTTCAATTTCATAGCCTAAAATGCAACAATCAATTAACCAAATCAATCCATTAAACATAAGAACAGAACAGAGCAACAATCAATAAACCAAAAACGAAAAACAAAGATACCATAGTCTTGCATTAGAAAGATTACAAATCTAAAAAACAATAAAGTGAAATACAATCAGAAACACAACGAACTAAGACTAAGGATTAAACAAAAAATGAAGATAACGTATGCGAAACACAACTTTTTTTGCACTTCAATCAGAAACACAACTCTACAAAAATAAAACTAAACACGAAGAGAACTGCAGGATCACGATTTCTGGACTTTTTTCATCCTACAGGGTAAAAAAAATGGTGATATTAAAAAAATTCAAAAAAAATATATGAGAATATTATTATTTTGTTACCTGTGCGAAATCAATCAGAAAACACTGGTGAATCATGATTATAGCACTTCTTATCATCCTTCAGGAATAAAAATGATGAAATTAAAAAAAAAATGCAAAAAAAGAAATGAGAATATGATTATAATTACCTGACATTGGCATCGCGTGTGAAACTTTTTCTCTCTGGATGCATATGTGGCATTTGAGAGCCTTGGTAATCGAATTACCACAAATCGAACATATATATTCATCATCATTACCCTCAGTTCCATGCACAACAACATTATACTCAGTTTCATGCTTAATTTTTGTGTGTTCAATCAATGCCTGTTTTGATTTAAAAGTGAATTCTCCAATACAACGAGGAAGGTAATCCTTCGGTCGGTCCTCATTGTTTGAAAAATCGCAACAAGTGTGCTTCCTATCCTTATAATTTTTGAGATATGATAAAAAATAATACACACATATGTGTTTTGCTTCTTCATCACGTATTTTGGAAAAATGCTGAACGAAAATTGATCGATCAAGGGGAGTAAGGTATATATAAGGAACAGCAAATCCAAAAATTGCTCGATGCTGATTAGACCTGCGGTAGATCGAAGGATCCGTCGCTGAAACGAGCGCAGGAAGTCGATCAGGCGAAGGATCCGTCGCGACAACAGCAGGAAGTCGATCAGCAGAAGGATCCGTCGTTGCAGGAATTCGATCAGTAGAAGGATCCATCGCTAAAACGAGTACCAAATGCCGCTCAGCCCTGATCATCGAAGGAACCTTATCTATTATTTCAGAAAACCATGAGCTCAACATCATTGCTAAAAAACCCATGAAATAGAGCCATATTTTGATTTTGAATTTGAAAATGAATGCAAAAAATGAGATTTGGGATTCATCGTGGTGGATGTATTTATAGATTTAAAAATGGGCGCCAAAATGCAAATTTTTGGCGAACAAGGTAAATTTACTAAATAAAATGGGCTGATAAATATATAAAATGGAAAAATGTGTCGATTAAAATGCATGTTTGGGTTCGGAGTAAAATAAAAAAAATTTACAGGCTTGGACTGGGCCAATGGAATGAAATTAAAAAATTAAACGAGCTTAGACTGAACGAACATATGGGAATTGGGAACAAATCCTAGGTTTCAAAACGAAAATGAAAAACAAAAATGTATAGAAATAATCAATATAACATTATTAATTAATATAATTCAACCTGTAACCCTGCTATAATTTTTTTTCCTGAACAACATAACATCAACATCGTTTCATACTCAAAATAACATCCGTGATGTTTTTATTGCGGGACTCTAAACGACGGGCTGCATAACTTTGAAATGTCCGATTTGGGGATGAGCAATAAAGTCGATAATCAATTAACTAGGAGATGGAGCAATAAATCTGAATTTTGGGATGTATTGGAGCAAGAATGTGCGTAAACAATGGGGACAATCCTCTGAGTTTTCTTTTACTGATGGGTTAAAATTGGATTTCATAAATATAAGGAGGAGGGTATTGTGGTAATTTCATTTTTATATTCTCATTACCAGATATAAGATGGCTTACATATTGGTTGCAAAGGAAAATGTACCTGACATCTGGTTGAGCAACTAGGCGGTTGTAACTTGGCTTTAATCGTGGCACCATTAAACAACTTAAGTTGAGGTATCTTAAATCAACCACCAAACGAGGCCTTAATCTTATACATGAGATTAAGTAAGCCCTGAACTTATTTTTGGTACATATATACCCTTCTTCTTTTATATTAAGATCAAGTGAGCCCTTGATTAATGCTTCAAGTTTGCAAAATAAATATAATTTTTTTTATTAATTCCTCAATTATTATATTCATGTTTTAATAGTTGATTTTTTCATCCAATTTTACTCGATTGGATCCACTTCAGTGTGGGTTGTAAAACATTAAAATGTCATATTGCTTGATATCTCTATAAATAACAATAATTAATGTCTTCTATATGTCGATGAAATTAGGTTTAACATGTTGCTTGATTTAACTATCCCGATTTATTGAACATACATATCTCTTATATTTATATATTAATATTACGAAAAATACAAAATAATTCCTACTTAACCATGTGATAAAAATATAATTTGAAAATTGATTTTTTCTTATTTAGTTAATGTACCAACTTTATATAGAAATGAATAGAAAAAAATTGGACGAAGAATCCAGGCTCAAGAACAATAATTTAAGGCATTAATTCGGAATTAAAATGAATAAAATTATTGGAAATTAATTAAAATTCTGTATTTATTTTGCAAAACTTAACTTATTAATTGTCAACTATTAGTTACATATGATTATAGGCTTATTTAATTTTCACATAAAGATTAGGGGCTTATTTGATTTCCATGTAAAAGAAAAAGGGCTTAGATGTACGCAAGTATTTGATCTCAATGTTAAAAAAAAAGGTTCAAATGTACCCAAAAAAAAAAAGTTCAGGAGCCTATTTGGTCTTCATGTATAAGTTTAGCGGCTTGCATGACCCTTTTCCATAGTTAATATTATTTAATAAAAATAATTAATTTGTCAAAAAATTAAAAAAATAAGTAATATAATATTGATCAATTAATATGTTTTAATAAATTATCCATATGCACTTAAGTTCATCCTGATCACAATATGAGACGGGCTCGTACAAATTTTGCCTCAATAAAAATATGTACACAATTCACTCTTATATCTTTTGCTTGATTATTTTAAATTGATTTAAAATATTTATATTTTAATTAAATATTCTCAACTAGATATTTTGTATACTTTGATATTCTCCATGTCCATTACTCATCTAATCATTTTTAAAGTAATATTTTTTTTAATTTTTTTTAGTAGGTCTACTGTACAAATCTTCATATATGAAAATCAATCAATATAGGCAATTAATGAATTCACGGGTTTAACACGACCCGGTTAACACCCCCGCGGGTCGCTGGAAAAAATCTCGCGGGTCGCGCATCAATCAGAAATTTTTGACGGGTCACAAACCCTTAGGTCAAAAATAGATTGAACAAAAAAATGCAGCAGTTGCTCCAAAAGGGGAACTCAAAATTTGCGATCAAAATAAAGAGAAAATCAAAGAAAACAAAGAGACAGACACCCATAATTCAAGAATGGATGACGAATCCAGTATTTCAACAAAAAAAACAACAGGTAATTCTACAAACCCCCAATTCATACACAAACAAACAAAAAAAGGCAGAACCACCAGAATCACTGTAAATCTTAAACTTGTAACATAATTTAATAGAAACAATAAATAAATTAAACAATTACAACATAATATGAAATAGATTTGTTCAAGTATTCCTGTTTCATATACAATATACCATTATACATTATAAAATACAAAGTTATTTACTTAAAATAATACATGAGATAATGATTTCAGGAATTTTAAACTGTAAAATCATTAATTCTCCAAAATTCACTGAATAGTGATATTGTTATTATTATTTAAGTTGCAAAATTCAATTTTTAAACTAATATTTCTACAAATTAAGATTATTCCTACATTAACTTAAGAAATTTAATAGTACTACAACCATGTTTCTGTAATTTTATGATGTAATACTATTAAACTTATTCTTGCATTACAGTAACATATAATCTTTATTACTATTAATATTTTTGGTTATGTATATGTTAGTGTGGTTCATAATGTAATACTAATAAGCAAATTTCTGCATTACTCTAATTGCTTATGTTGTACTACTTTAATATTTTAAAATAAAAGCATATTAAAACAAAAAAAATAGAAATTACCAGATATTTAACTTCATCGATAGTCACAGTCTTGTCCAACAAAGTATGAAAATTAGTGATAAATAAATAGAAAATTAGTTCATGCAATCATAGTACTTAACAACATTTCTGATTCCTATGCAAGTACTACAACCATATTTCTGTAATTTTATGATGTAATACTGATAAGCAAATTCATGCTTACTCTAATTGCTTATGTTGTACTACTTTAATATTTTAAAATGAAAACATATGAAAACACAAAAATAGAAATTACCAGATATTTAACTTCACTGATATAACAGTAATACAAAGATATAACAATTATGAGAAACAAAAAAGGATAAGAAGATTACCATATCAGCTGAATTGAACCTATCTGCATTAAAAGACAAAACTCTATCCCACGAACAAAAAACATGATGCACATTATCTTCGACTTTTCCCTCTCGTATAACTAACAAACGTAATAGGACCTAAAAAAAGAACATATTATAAATTTCATTATGAAAAATTACAATATAAAAAAAAGTAAAAAATATAAAAATTTACATGGTGCTCCAAATTAAATACAAAACGTGATCTCCCAGTTGTAGGGTCAGAATTAACGCACAAAGAGAATGTACTCATAACTGTCTGCATAATATCAATGTAGTTATCCAATGTTATGAAATCTCTTCGTGAAAGAGAGTCAAAATATGAGATCTTAAACAATTCTTCTCTGCAAAAAAAAATAAAAAAAAATAAAAAAATTATACAAACAGAATAAGAAAGAAAGAAAAGAAGATGAATTATGATAAGAAAAGGAAAAAAAATATCAAAAGAACTTACTTCTGATCACCCTCCAGGTGAAAAACATAATCAATAATTTCTTTCATAGTTTGGTGCAATTCAGAAAAACAGTCAATGTTATTGATCATAAACTTGGACAAGAAACCAACATTCACATTTATTGACCAAAACATATCACAATTAAAATCAGGTCCAACTTCATTACCCTCATCATTCTTTCCTTCAACATCATTAACATCTTTAACATCCTTACAAAACACAACATCATTAATCTTATCATCACTTAAGGATAACAAATGAAACGTAGGAGCAACATCCTCAGAATTAGAAACATCATTAATTATCTTGGCTGGACCATTTTTACCATAACCATCCTCCTTAGAATCCTTCCACAAATCATCGTTTAATGACGATAATAAACTAAAAAAAGCAATATCGTCATCAGATAAAGCACCCTCAACTTTCCTTACATTTACATCACTAACATCCTCACACTTCTTGACATTATCAGAATTCTTACGCTTATCCTCATTAACATAGTTCCCAATATCACAAGAAATATCCTTGTCGATTTGAAATTAGCAACAAGGTCATCAACCAGCTTTAAGGATTGCGAATCAAGAGACATAGTTTCAGAAAATTTAGGGGTTGATTGACTAGATTGGGCACCGCGACTACATATTTTTTAAAATCAATCAGCCTTGACATGTAGATAGAAGAAACTACACATATATCTTTGGTTAACGAATCAACAATTTCATGTAAGTCCTACAAAAAGAGTAAAAGACAACAGTATCACTCATAGCATAAGACAGTAATACTGAAACACTATAAAGCAGTATTACGATTGCACTAAAACAAATCTTTTGAAGTGAAACTACCATGATTTTTACGATTATAGGTGGCGTCGATATTTAGAATACCGTTCGAAAAGAGAAATTTGTTTAAAAGCATTATGCCATTGCCAAATTTACCAGCTTTCGCTTCTTGTAAACAACGAGACTCAACCAAACAACCAGTCCAATGACTAATTAAAGGAAGAGCACATGGCAAATTTTCTCCTCGCCACATGACCCGATGAAAATACAGTATTTGGAGAATAAGAACCTGACGACGAGCCTTTTGAATAGAAGAATATTTTTTGGAAATAACAGAAACATTCTATTTAATTCCAGCAACAAAAGAGCATGATGACTCCAAAACATAAGTACAACAATGGTACTTTTGAATATCTTCAACAACCCATGATTTCAAGATATTCATACAGAGCAAATGATTTGATGTTGGTGTGAGCAAGGTAAAAAGAGATAAAAGGACAAAGAGTCTTTGAAAATCAGAACCACCATCTTTAAATTGATCATGCTTCAAACATTTAACAACATTTGTAACTGAAGTTGAAGAACGAATGTTGTATTTTTTCTCCAAATCATGCAACAAATTGCAATCATTCCTCCCATAAGAAAGTAAAATACTACCCTCATTCCTCGGTAACATAAAGACATTATATATATCGTTAGCTGTAACAACAAACCTATTCCCATTTCCAACATCTAAAATGCGACTGCTACTGTTGAAATTTTGTACCAACCAATTAAACATGCTATTACTTTGGAATTTAGAAATATTCAATTGCAACAACCCACCAAAACTTATGTAGGTTCCGAACAGGTTTTCGTGAGGGCAGAAGTCTAGAGGGGAGGGGTGAATAGACTTCTGAAAACTTTTTGTGAGATCAAGTGTGAATAGCAAGTATGCCTGATCAGAGTGCGTGTGAATCAGTTTGGACTAATATCCAACTTACTGATCGCCTGAAGGCAGATCAGTTCGGTGTCTATCAGTTTAACTGATGTGCAGAAGCTAAGTTTTAACCCGTGTGAAAAACCAGTTTGCTAAATCAGTATTCTAAGTTATCTGTTTGAATCAGATGACAAAGTGTCAAACTGATCAGACCAGTTGCTTGGTACAGACCTGATCCAAACTTAGAATATGCATGTAATACAGAAATAGGTAGTGTGCAATGTGTAAAGCAGGTAAATCAGATAATGCATACCAGATTTTTATAGTGGTTCGGACAACCTGTCCCACGTCCACTCTTCCCTATCAGTAGGGGCACCAACTTAACCAACTGGACTTAGTTTAGTGTGTTAGTCCAACACAGTACAACATATGTTTCAAGAGTTCTCACTCAACCAATCCCAGAAATCAGAAACTAGAAACCCTAGCTGAAATCTTGCTAAACAAACTTAACCTAACTTTTGGTTCAGGTATAAGATTTGTTGTGTTCCAACTAAAAATCTATCCTAGTATTTGGGTAGCCTAAAGCTAAAGGATAAGATTTCTATGCTAAGAACTATGGGATGAACACTTAGAAAATATTCTTGATTTTGTGTTCTTCGTGCGAAAATTGCGAATAGCTATAATTTTCGTAACCTTACTATGAAGGTTGATCCCATATTTATAGACCTTGAAATCAAAGAGCCGTTGGAGAGCAATTTGAATTTCAGGCTATTTTAGGTAGATTTGCAGGCTTGGTGTGACGTGCTCAGAGGCGGCATGACCGAAAGCATGTATGTTTGTCCTTTCTAGCCGTTTGACTGTGCAGCGCCAAATCCCGCATTGTCAGCTCTGTACATACATGTCTCACTCTCATTGGTTAGCAAGTACATTTATTCAGTGTTTGCTTTACCAACTAAGGTTGACATTCTTCTTGTCTGATTAACTCGTATGATCTGATGAACCTGTTAGTGTTAGTGTCCTAGAGACAATCTATTGTAAGAACATAATACTCAGATAATATTCAATGTTGGTTTAATATTATTGATTATTTAATATTAAATTTATGGCATTACACTTATTAGAATATTATGATTGATTGTTTGCATTTGTTCTTATCTGTGTTCCCCTGAATCACTACTGTCATTGAGTATGTGAGAACTCAGATGACTTAAGCATGATTCTCAAATAGCCCCGATCAAGGATCATCAAGAAAGGGATATTGATGATGCAATGGAGATTGTTGTGCGATCTGCATCATACTCTTGGAGAGTGTAGTAAGATCTCACTTACTACGAGATCTAGGTATCTCATGATGGATCTGAAAAATACCTTAGGGTATTGGTATACCCAAAATGAGAAACCGTTTGATGTAGTTCCACTATATGTGTTTCTGGTGTCTCGGTTAGTGGGAGCAATGTGATACTCCTTTGACTTGAGGTCAATCATACGACATGTGTGGAGTGATGAACTTTGACCATGACCGCCTTGCGCCCGTCTATGAGTAGATATGGCTTGAATTAGGTTCATCACGAAGTGCATTAATGCGTGGTAGTTGAGCGAAAAAAGGATTCATTCTGAAAGTGGATTTAGAGAGAATATTCATCTTCTCATCATAATTGGATCAAAGTCATTGACCAATGCACGTCAACTTGGACTTTGTGGCCAAGTGTGACATAAGTGATCAATTAGTGATTAGAGATAAAATGATTAAGTTATTTGAATAGACACTTCATCATGTTCAAGACTTAATCGAGTATTCGAGAATGAAAGGAGGAAATTGTAATAGCCCATGTTTTGATTACGGTGGTTGCACATTTCCTGTAGCATTACCTCATATATTGAGAATGTCGATTTATTGTCTAGTGTTCAATTAAGACCGTTAGTTTGACTAATCGCTCGGTATATGAGGGCCTATGGGTCACACAACAAGTAATGGTTGTTTACTGATTATAGTTGGTTGATTAAATGTTAAATTAGATTTAATATTTAATTTATGGAGAAGTAATTAATAATGGATTAATTTGGAATTAATTATTATTAATGTTTAATTAAATTGGATTTAATTAAATAAGAATTTCAATAAAAATATTTGGAATATTATTGTAGGATTTAATATATATGGAAATAAATCGTAGAGATTTGTCATATATGGAATTTAAATCAAGTAGAGATTTATATGTGGAAATAAATCTAAGAGATTTATTTAAATAAAGATTAAGGATTTTATTTCCCAATAAGGTTAGCTTGAGATTTAAAATTTATGCCTCTCCTATATATATGACCTCTTGGGAATTCATAATACGTGAGTTCATATTTTCTCTCTATAAAATCTCTAAGTTAGAATTTTCCTAGCAAATTCATCTAAATGGATTCAAATTTGGCCGATCTCATGCTGATTAGTAAATGATTGTTCGTGGATACCATAGTTGAGAATCCGTATGCAATTGCTTTGTAAATTACATTTATGTTTAGTCGTATTTAATTATGCAATTAAGCATTTAGATTGTTGGTGAACTTTAATTTCCGATGTGCATGTATTCGTGTTTATGTGCCTCTAAATTCTAGAACCTTGATTGTCATCGATGTGGTGACTTTGTCGGATAAACATGATCAATCTACTAGTGAGTCTTCAAATGCAAGTTGTCTTAGCTCGACTAGCGGACTCTCCTTCATTCTTCGATGTAGGTCTTACGATTTTGTTCTTGGTAGTCATCGATCTCCGGTCTTACGATTCTTGACTTCATGTTCTTCCACGATTATCGACTATAGCTATCGAAGCATGCGATCTTACGATCTTGACTTATGCGATCTATACATATTGAGTTCCCCCTCAATATGTGACCTATCTACTACATCAGTTGTCTATACATTTCAGCTGGTCATCCCATCCTGGTTCTAAGTCATCAGTCATCTAACAGGTCTGACTGGTCTTATTACAATCTGTTTTGGAACTTCCATCGAAACTACAAATTCCCAACAATTTTCCCCTTTTTGATGGAACCAAAACAATTAATAAAAAAAAAAATAGATAACTAGAAAGTAAATGACATAAATAACACACAATACAGAAGACAATGAGTAGTTGTCTTAGAATCAGAAAGATAGAGTATTTCATTAAAGATATAATCGTTTACAATTACAGAAATACTTATCAACTGGTTCTAAGGAAGTCTTCTGATCTGAAATCTTCAATATCTGAACTTCTGGAGCTCTACTGGAATATCAAACACCTTGTACATCCTCTGCATCAGAGCAACCAGTCGTTCCTTCACAATGATCCCTCATTTCTTTGCAAATTCATAGTATAGCTTCTTAAAATCAAGTGGATCAAGAGTCTTGTTAGGTCTGAGAGGTGGCAAGAGAATCTCGAATGGGGGAGCGTCAGGAATCAGATTCATCGTCTTGCCCTCTTTCATCACAATCTTAGAGAATTCTGGGTATTTGGTTTCTAACCAGCTTCTGAATTCATCATCGAATTCTCCTTGATCATCAGCAATAGGAATCTTCTCCAGAATGTATATATCACATAGCCAATCTGCTCTAATCTTTTTCCATTCTGGTATCAGATCTTCCCGAGCAACCAAGATGTCTTTCACCGATGCAGGTAGGGCCCTTTCTTCCCAGACTATATCCTCAGCAATAGCAGCCTTCTTCCTTTGTCTTCTTACATATCTAATGTGAAGACCTTTAGCCTCAGCCAGTTTCTTCTTCTTAATAGCAGCATCTATCACTCTCTGCCTGGCCTTCTGCTCTTCTATCTGTGCTGGGATTAACGGAGACCTCGATCATGTCTCAGTCTGCTTCTGGTTCTGAGTTGGAATCCTGACCTGCTTGCCCTTGCCTTTCTCTCTCTTCTTGGCTTACCCTCCGACTACTTTCTCTTCTTCAATAGTTGTTGCTTAGCATTTCGAGGCTCTTGATACGATCTTGAATTTATACCTTTTCTGAATATTTGAAGAGAAATCTTCTATCCTATCTACTCTGGCAACTGTTGGAAAATAAGGGATGTCCGGATCTATTCGAGATGAATTTAAATACATATTTAAATTAATCAATTAATTACTAACATGAATTAATCCTAAATCAATTCACCATAATAATTAAACAAGCAAATAAGCAACATGCGTACACGTAATCCACGTAAATCCTAAGCATCACGGAATCTAGGGAGTTCGTAATTACTTACCTCTTGTAGAGACAAACTTGAGGCGATGGATCAACCCAAAGTGCCTTCCCCAAATATGTCCCACGTCCCACGAGCGTAATCCGGTGGAAGGATTCTCCAACGAACAATTTTTAATTTAAAGGAGAAAAATAAAAATATTTTGCTACCACCTTTGTGGATTTCTAATTTTTCCAACACATGGAATTGCATTGGAGATGAAAAATTCATCCCCTATATATAGGACTAGGAGGGGGATGAAAATTTAGGTTAATTGGGCATTGAGAAATTTCCTTGCTTCTTCCTCAAGATCTGATCTAGAATATATCGAATATATTATATTTCCCAAAATATCTACCAACAAAATATTCTCCTCCTTTGCCTTGCATTATTTTTGAAAAATTTGATGAAATAGGGAAGAAAAAAATATCTTTGACTTTTCTTAAATTTATGAGATAAACTTGTATCTCAAGAATAAATATTCCATAAGATCTTTCCAAGAAAATCAAAAAAAATCTTTTCTCTCTCTACCCAATTTTAGAAAATAATTGTGAAAAAATTAAATAAAATATTTTCTTCTCATTTTCATTAATTGGACTTTAATTTGGGCTATTTGAGGGCCTTTAGGAGAAATAAGATTGGACCTCCAATGAGCTATGAAACTTTAATATTTAGCGAAAATATTATTCAAGTCCATTAATATTAATTTATTCCACTATAAAATTAATATTGAACTATCCATCTTAACCCACATTGCGACTTCACAATAATATGGCTCCGGTTATTATTTCCGTGTTTAAGATTATCTTAGTCCACTAATTAATTAAGCCATTTGAACAATCTTTATATTAATTAATATATTTGTCCTTGGAGTAAAAACTGACTCAACATTATTATCCATCTTTAGGAAATAAATTTCCACTTGCAAGATTTGGTATGATAAAGATTTTGAGCCCACCAAGGGGACAAATCAAGCAAGGCGTGATTGCACCACGATTCTTAAATTATTAAATCTTAGCGATCGTTGTGTAACTAATAATATTGCCCAAGATATAAGGTATCAAATCGCAAGCGATTCTCTTCCGTCATAAGTCAAAGCAATAGTTATTAATTTCACGATCTATTTAAAACGAAGATTAAGAAATAACGTACCCATTGAGGTCTAATTCTTGTATATTTAATCTAGAAGAATTTATCCTCCTATAGGTCCTATTCGGTAGCGTCGTTATGCACTAGTGTAATCTCTTGGTCAAGACAAGCGATCTGAGCCTTACAACTTCAACCTTTCATGATGGATTGTTCATTTCCATCGGGTTGTGAATTTGTACTTAATCACGAGGGCGTTAATTTGATCTTACGTGATGCGGTATCACCAAATTAACTTCAACGTGATGCATACTTACTTATTGAGCGGGTTTGCAATAAATATATATAACATTCATTCATATTTAGTGCAACAATGATAAATAATTTATTTGATGAGATAAATAAGAAATTCGGTTTGGATTGGTTATACAAAGTAAAAAGCATACTTTTTAGTATAACCCCAACAACAACAACATCGAGATAGGGCGGTTTTACATTCCAGAAATAGCCTTCCCTTGAGCTTGGATATCTTACTTGTTTTTCAACTATCACGAGCAATCTTCGCCGATTAGGTGTCGAGCACAACATTGATTGAAATAATTTACGGCATGACAGCGGTTGGCTCGGATGGTGCGGATGGAGTCGTCGACAGATGTTCCAACGGTGACGCGATGCGATAACAATTAATTGCATCTATTTTCGCGCGCTTTTCCTTCCCTTTTTGGTTGCATAAAAAAGGTTTGTTAACTTGAGGTTAAGAGTTACGAATTGATTTAGCATTTCATCTTTAGGTTCCTCAACGACTAGCAGAATGTCTGCAAATGGAAGATGAGGGTTGAGGGGCCCAATAACGGTTCAGACCATCTTCAAGTGACTTCTTGGCCACGAGAAGAGATCCGCCAAACCTCTTCCAGTAGCGTCGAACAAGTATGTCTGTCCTCTCGAGAAGACCAGACACTTTCCAGCGGGTTCCGACATCAAAAAAGCATAGAGATTTGTAGTGACACCTTCTGCAGTGACAAGATCAAATTTCTTTAGCACGAGGCGATAATATCATCATGCATGCTCATTATCTTGGCCGATCGAACTTCAAGCTACGCATCAACTAGAGCATGTTGTTCTTACAAATCTCTTCATCGGTCGGTTGCCGCCGTGTTGAGCGTGTTTCCAGATTGCCTTTACCCCATCTTGAATAGTCTTGAAAGGTGATCTAGGGTATCGACATCTAAAGCGACAACCTGCGGAATGTTGAAGCCTCGCGAGATAAGGTCACATCGTAGCACGAACCTAGTTCATTGGCGACTTCCTCGCCGGCGCAAGGCCCATAAGCTTCTTCTCCTTCAACACGCAATGCCCGAACCTCTCATGAATTAACCATCGATGTAAATCGCCGGAGGTTAATTCAGCGGCCTACTCACACCGGCATTCTCCAAGCACCGTGTCTCACAGATCCACAAAATAATCGGCTCAAGTGCTTCCATCGGAGAATCGAAATTCTTCTATGCCCTTCATACGAATATCCCTCGAAGACAATCTCTTCCAATCTTAAATGGAATCTGGATGATTGATGGAATCTGAGCAAATCGGGTGGTTGTTCCCCGATTGGCTCAAGCTGCTACTAACTTCTACTGCTTCTCCTTCTCCTTCTCCCAATTGTTTAATCTGTTCCTCCCTGCCAGTACTCGTAGTTCATTCAGAACTGGCAGCAATCTCCTCTTCTGATTCAATATGAATCAGTTCCTCTGTTCTTTCCACAACCTCAATTAGTCCAGGAGCCTTCTTCAGAAGAGTGGTTATTTTCTTTTGACGTTTTTCAGGTTCATCTGGTTTCTTGGCCAGTACTTTCCTTTTCAACTGCTTCTTGGGGCCAGCCTTTACCTGCGTTTACGATTGGGCCAAGTCGATTGCTTTAGATTCTTTCCTTTGCCTTCTCCACGTTGTTTGAGCGCGTATGGGCGGGATCATCATATGATTGACCAGGTAGGGGTTCATCTTTTCCCATAATGGCCTTGAATTTTGAAAGATAGACGTTCTTGCCATCTTCATTCCACTCGAAGTTATCGGGTAATTTATCCGAAAGGATTATGGAAACCTTGTGGATAAAATAACACTTTGAAGTCAGATAAACTTCATTCCTCTCATTCAAGGCAAACTTCACATTTTCCTTTAATAATGCGGATTTGAACATCCACTAGCGATCGACATCATTGGCTTTCTTAATGATAGCGATCATGACACCTATCTTGTGAGAAATAGCGGCATCAAGATTGTATGTTAAGCATAAAATCACCTTTGACACAATCTCGAAAAAAAAGTGATATTTCCTCTTGAAAATGGACACGAACATTCCTGATCTATTCTTTATTGGTCTTAACAACTCGACTTGAAGAAAGTCTTTCTCCCCAATTCGGATGTGTAAGATTACGGAGTAATAATTCCTTGTAGGAGGCCGAAAATTCTCCCAGTAAATCATTGTAAAAGAACACAATAACCTCCATTCCTCCAACATAAGAAAATAGCTTCTCATCATCATCCTCTTCTTTCTTGATTATATAGGAATTCGAGGCTTCGTATATGTGCCTGACGTTTTGGTGGCGATATCGGTGATAATCAAGACCACGAACGCGAAGACAATCCGAATTTCTAATGACTAAAAGTACGATGTGGTTGAGAACATAACAAATTTCTCATCAATGATGTCCTTTTCATTGATGCAAAATTACATATCTTTTTGCCTTGTCTGTTAGGGCGATGAGTTTGTGCCATTTATGTGAAATACAAGTGAACTTAGGGATGAGTTTGAGTAGATTATTTCAGCGAACATAGTCAAGCAAACAATCCTAATCCATTAAGCAGTATATAGAACATAGACTCATATTAATACAAATAAGCAATTAGAACAAGTCAAGAAGCGTACATTTAACACATCAAGATTCATTTTTAGAATTTAGTAACAAAGTTTGTAGGAATAAACAATCATTTTGACAAACATTGATACCAAAAATATATATTTAAGGAATAATCTATTAGAAATTTACCCGATAATTGGTTCAAAGATTTTGAAAAGTCGAAGGATGAATCGATTGAGAGTTCAAGTAAAATTGTTCGCACAAAATTTTATCTCTCAAGAGTTTGGTAAATTTAGGAGTGTAAGGCGTTTTTAAGGCTAGGTTAGGGTTTTATAGTGTGAGGAAAATATTTTGCACAACTTCCCAAGAATACTCAAGTATCCGTCTTTTTGAAATCAACTTGGTGAGATTAGGCGGTCAACAAAGTATTTTAATCAGCGGTTGAAAAAATTGACCCGGCTCGTATTTTAGGCGTGAAAAAAGTGAAATAAACACCATTAAATACATATTCCCCACATCCGTATTTAATGTTTTTGCGATCGTCGTCATAAAGTTAAGGCAACAATAACAATATCATTTAAATAAATAAACCCATATAATATGAATCGAGATAAAACAAAAGCAGAGATAATGTAAATTTGAAAGGCGTGTCGACTGATTGATATTGTAACCAATCGATTACCACTTGATCGTCGACTTCTATGATTTTAAATCGATCTTCTTTGTGTAGCCTTTAAAATTTAGCGATTTTTCCCAATAATGTTTTGTTCCTCGGATCAGTTTCCTTCTGATCTAATAGCCTTAGTCTGTTATAGTCCCCCCTTCAACTGATATTCCTTTCTGATCAGTACCCAACTGATCCTTTCTGATCGGTTGAAGTATTCTTCTTCAACTGATCCTCCTTATAAGTGGGTTTCTTAACCAAGCCAGTCACGGGAACCGATCCACCAAAATTTCGTGCAGCTTTCTCACAGAAATCCAAGTCTAGCTCATTATATAGTTCTCTTGAATGCGACTTGACTAGTGGCTTGGTTAAGATATCAGCTCTCAGCTTATCAGTGTGGATCTTTTCCATTCTGATATTCTTCTTTTCCACATGATCTCTTATGAAATGATGCCTGACATCCACATGTTTGCATCTTGTGTGTAAAAAGCGGATTAGAGTAATTACCCGAACACTATTTTGTCACATAATATGGAGCACGTTAAGCCTTTAGCGTTATAATCCCTCGTTGGTATGACTAAGCGGCGGCGGTTAGAACAGCGGTTTTCTGTTTGCCATATATTACCTTGATAGTAGATGTGGCCCAACGGATATACTATTTCTTTGAGAACGAAGATCAGGTTCTTCTAGGCAGCATGTACACGAGGTTGACTTTCTATCTATACGCAACCTCCATGTCGAAATCGAGAATATCCACTAAGCTCTGAATTATCATCGATGGGTAGAATAAACCAAGGTTCTTGCACCGCTTCGATACTTAAAATCCTTAGGCTAACTTCCGGGTGGCTTTGCATCGGATTTGCAAATCAATCACATACACCTTCACTGCGAATGTAATATCTCGTGCTGTTTGGCGATCGGGTATAGTAAAGATCGATTAGAGCCCTATATTCTTTTTAATTTAGTTTTCTGACCATTCTCATACGGATCTATCTTGAATCCGGTCATCATAGGAATTTTGGCTTCCCTTATCGTTACGAATTCCAAACTTAATATGATTCTAGTGTACTTTGCGATAGATGAATATCCCCCTTAAACTTTGTTTGACTTGAAGACCTAGAAAGTAATTCATCGACCCATCATGGACATCTCGAACTTCCCTTGCATCGGTTTCTTTGAATTTATCACATAAATTCTTGTTGGGAAGATCAGAAGATGATATCGTCAGCGTGAATCCCGAACCATCGAATATCTTCACCATCTTCTATTAAACAAGGTTACATCTGATGACCCGTTTTGTGAATCCACTGTCGAAGGCGGGATATTATTTTATACCAAGCTCACGGGAGCTTGTTTGATCCATAAAGAGCTTTTCTTAAGCGGTACACAATTCACCCTTTTCAAGCCGGGGAGGTTGTTCAACATAAACTTCCTCAGCTAGTACCCGTTTAAGAATGCACTCTTTACATCCATCGATACATAGTGGTAAACCCTCTATGGGCGGCGTATGCGAAACAACCGAATGGCTTCGGTGGCGGCGGTGCAAAAGGTTTCATCATAATCAATTCATTACGATTGTGAATACCCGCCCATGACAAGTCTTGCCTTATTTACGGTGATGACATTATTCTCATCCCTTTTGTTCTTGAATACCCACTTGGTGCCTATCACGTCTTGATGAGTTGAGTGCATCTACCGTTTCCAAACTGATTCCTCTCAAACGCTCTGGTTCTTCTTCTTGCATTTAAAATCCAAGTGGCATCTTGTAGAGCTTTTTACTGTTATGGTAGGTTCCTTTAAAGGCGGATAGCAACAATACATGACACTTTCACCAACTTTGATGTCTAGTTTGGACTCGGGCATTAGGATTACCAATTATCGTCGGTCGGATGGTCATTCAACCAAGTCCTTCTTTTACGATGTATGTCGGTTTGGACATTTTCATGCTCATCGATATTGAGTCACTAGTGGTTGGGAGAATGCGATAATAGGATCCACTTGGCATGGACAAGTCTCGGCGATGTTGGAATCATCATAGGGTGATGTGCATGCTGGAACATCAGTGTTCTCCTAAACCGGATGGTTCGGTTATTCTTGTCTCAAGCATACCAACTTCTTCATTGAGAGTTGTCACGTGCCTTAGGATGCGATTGACACGGTGAATAATTAAGATCAAGTTTTGGAACATACAACATTCGCATTGATCGATCATTTTTACGTGATACTTAAGCGATCCATTTTACGAGCATCGGTACTAGTTGATCTAGTATTGCTTGTTACGGCCGATTTCTCTTGTTGTTGAAGATGTCTCATCAAAGACCACATGAGGTTTTTCCACAACTAAAATTTTAAGCCTATTGAACACCACAAAGCTTTCTTTGGTTGAGGAATATCTAAAAAATATACCCTCATCGACTTAGCTTCAAAGGTTTTCAAAGCCCGACTCTTTGTTGGGATTATCTTTGAAAAGTATGCTTTTACTTTGTATAATCGGCCCATTCTCGGACTTATTCTTTGAAATAAATTGTTTATCAGCGATGCTTTAAATATGATTGAATGTTATATATATTCTTTTTATAAGCTGTTCAATAATTAAATCGCGTGTTACAACGTAGTTAATTTAGTGATACGGATCACGAAGATTAAATTAACCACCCTTATTCAAAATCGACCTAGATGAAATGAACAACCATCGTGAAAGGTTGAGGTGTAAAGGCTCGGATTGGTTTGTCTTGACCTAGAGATTACACTAGTCATGGTGATCTTGTTTGAATAGGACCTCTGGGAGGATAAGTTCTTGAACCCGAACAAGGAAGAATTATACCTCGATGGTTCGTTGTTTCTTAACCTTCGTCCCTTAAATAGGATCACGTGGGATTGGTAACTATTGCTTTGACTTATCATGGGTAGCGAATCGAGAGAGATTCAATACTTTTTATCTTGGGCAATATTATTGGTCACATGTGATTCTAAGATTTATCTGAAGAATGCGTGTGCAAATCGCTTGCTTGATTTGACCCTTGGGAGGTTCATAAGTTTTATCATACCAAATCTTGCAAGTGGAATTAGTTTCGGTATGGATAATAATGTTGAACCGTTCCTCGACCAAGGACAAAAGATATTAATTAACGAAAGCTATTTTGATGGCTTGAATTAATTAATGGGCTAGATAATCTTAAACACGGGAAATAATGGCCAAGAGCCATATTGGCCCCTAATATGGGTTAAGATGGATGTCAATTAATTATGTAGTGGGATTAATTAATATTTATGGGCTTGAATTATATTGTGGCTCAATATTAGATATTCAAGATCCGTTAGAAGGTCCCGATCTTAATTCTCCTAAAGGCCCCCCTGAGTAGCCCAACATATAGTCGAATAAGCGAAAAGGTGATTAAAATAAAATAAATATTGTTGCTTAATTTTTCCTCTTATTTTTTAAAATTATGGATAAAGAGGAGAAAGATTTTCTTTGAATTTTGTTATGGAATGAAGATATGTATTCTTGGAATACAAGATTATCTCATTTAATTCAAAAATCTCCCACTTGGTTATCTATATAGTATGTTTGAAATTTTGGAAATATATAATAATTAAGAAAAGATTTTCTTGATTTTCTTGAAAAGATATTATGGAAAGATATGTATTTCTTGAAATACAAGAATATCTCATAAATTCAAGAAGATCCAAATCTTGGATTCTTGCACACTAATATTTTTCGAAAATCACCATAATAGAGGAGGTTGAGATTTTTTGTGGAATATTTTAATTATGGGAAAAAGAATATAGGAGATATATTCAAGATTTCTTGGTGACCAAGAAAAGTCTTTTCCCACATTGAAAATCACACAAATTTAGTTCACCCTCCCTCCCCATAAATAGGGGATGATTAGTTCATTCCCAAAGTACAATTCCATGTCTTTGGAAATATTAGCAAATCCACATAAGTGGTGCAACAAAGTTTATTTTTTTCCTTTTTGTTAATTGTTAGCGGTATCCTTCCACGGATTGTCGAGCAAGGGCTAAGGAATACTTAGGAAGTCCTTTTGGTTAGTCCGTCGAATGAAAATCCTTTGCCGTCCCAAGAATGCGTTCCGTAAACTAGTAGATTCCATCGTGGGTTTTACGTGGCTTTTTTATATGCATGATATGTTGTTGCAATTATTATTTGAATTAATATAGGATTAATTCATGCTAGTAATAATTAATGAATTAAATTTGTATTTAAATATTCACCCGAATAGATATAATGACTCGTTCCCCAACAAATGAATTAAATTTGTATCGAGCCTCTGTTTAGGACTCTGAATTTTTTAAATGTAATTTAATTAAATGGACATTAAATTTGAAATTGGATAGTAGAACTGTTAGATCTGTTTTGCGGTATCCAATTGTCATGGATTTTAATGTTTTATTTTGCATGCATATAAAGCGTGATTTTTTTTATTCGATTCGTTCCGATTTGTTTTTGCCTCGTGAGAAAATCCGAAAGTAGACTAGGATTTGTTTGATTTGATCAATGTAATAGACTAGTCTCTAATCTAGGTTTATTTATTTTTGTAAATAAATTATGCTTAGGATCGAGGAGCGAAGACGAAAAATTAAGGGCGAAATCGAGAAACAGCGTGGCGGCGTGTATTTGTAACAATGGCCAAAGGCGGTGTAGCGTGTGAGATGAAGGCCGCATCTTGCCTGCTCCACTAAGCCAGACGAAGCGAAAGCATGAGACCAGGCGGAAGTGGTGATCTGGGTCTGGCAGCTTTGGATGAGCCAGAGTGGGCGAGAGGCTTGTATCAGATCTTGACCTTCGCATCCTTTCTTAGAGATCTGGCGGCAGCTTTGTCGACGACTCTGCGATCTTAGAAACCTTTGGCCCAAAAGACCCACCAAAACCATCTTAAATTTTGTCTGGGCAGCGGCCGGCGGATCTTGGTGCGTGCATCCCATCAGTTCTTGGCGTGGCCCGGTTCGAGGCAAGTATTTTTTAAAGACGAGCAGTGGGAGAAATTCGAGGCGTGTTTAGCAAGATCAAGCCAAGAAAAAATCAAACCATGACAATTGGATAATTTGTGCCCAATATGTTTATTTTTTACGTTATGCTTGTTTATTTGTGCTATCTTATGCTTTATTTAATTTGTTTAAATGTGTTTGCGTGAGGGTTGCCAAATTGAAAAAATCTCGACTCGAAAAATTACTAAGTATGTTTTAAATAATTAATTGACAATTTTATTCGGATAATAAAATTGAATTAATTTTGACCTCCGTGATTTATTTATTTGTGAATTCTTTTGGAGAAATTCCCCGAGGTCGAAAAGATAGGTTTCACATGAATGAATTCCAAGCGGATGATTTTGGGTTATTACTGGTGGCGGATGACCCTCCCCGCGAGGCTTCGATCAAAGCAAAATAGTAATCTGTATTTAATCATGGTTATTACTTAGGTATAAAATTGATATGCATATACTTCCCGAAGTCCTGTCGATTTTATATTGGTCAAATGGAACTCTATTAATCTGGATATTAAAGGTTTGTAGCTGTTCTTGTTTGTAACACTCTTGAATGTGTTTAAATAATGACCCACCCCGTGGCTTATTTAAAAAGTTTTGAATGTTATTGGTGCATCGTTCATATTTTTTTTGAGATTTTAAATATGATGGCATGTGATCAAACCTTGTGATAATTTTGTGCTTATGCATATTATTGTTTATTTCGGTTCATCATGTCACCTTTTAATCCTTTGTTATATACACTCAAGAACATCAATTATCTGGAGAAAAACTATAATGTTTGGAAGCGAAATATGATGCATATCCTACTGCACAAAAACATTATTGGATTCTTGATGTACCCAAACCCGTAAACTCTTGATGAATCAAGCGATGCGTGAGACATGAGTATAATATTTGGGAGGCGGGCCAATGAACCCGTAAACGTGTAATCTTGACTTCAGCATCGATGATTTGAAACACGTTCATGAAGGTGTTGAGTCCGCTCTGCGGAAATTCATAAAGTCTTGAAGAAATGTTTTCAACAAAAGACCGCGTGATCGATCGGTTTAAAAAAGATGGCGTGGCTTTAGAAAAATGGTTGAGGAACACACAGTAAGGAGCATGTTCTCGAGTCAAAAACCATTTTACGGCGGCTTATCTATCTGAACTAAGTATTGTGATGAGGCCCAAATCCAATTTACTGTTGCTTACTGCGAGAGCTTGATGAATTTTCTTTGTGGTTTTGTGATGGTGATCACATGTTTACCATGGATGATCTTCAAGAAGCCTTGGAGAAAGTGGAGAAAGCATTTAGGAAAGAAAATGACATTGGTGATCAAAGCCTTTTCTCGAGATTTAGGCGATGGAAGACAAGTCTCGATAAAAGGAAAGTGAATGAGAAAAAGCAAGCTCATCATTAAGAAAAGTGAAAAAAGGCGGTTAAATTTGGTTGGGTGTCAAGAAAGAACCAAAAGGAATATGTTTCAATTGCGGGGGAGAAAAGGACATTGAAAATCGACTGTTCGATCCCAAAAAGGAAAGGAAAAAGGTAATCCTCACTCACTAGTTATTGAAACTTGTTTAGCGGCGTATGCCTCCCGTTTATGGGTGGTGGATCTGAGATCCACTTGATCATGTTTGTTTCACGTTCTGAGGGGTTCAAAAGGACCCGACACAACTAAGTGGAAGTGAGATCCTCATCACCTTTGGCGATCTTCGAGTGTGGCGGTGACGATGGGAAGTGCACTGTCTTTTGAAAAGCCAGAGTTTTAATTTTAAGAGATGTTACATGCGTTTCGAGTTTTTAGAAAAGAATTTGATTTAGGTTTCTAAACTTTTTCATGATGGATATTCGGTTACTTTTAATAAAGTTGTTACCATTTCTCTTTATGATAAATTTATACGTCATGGAGCGTTGGCGAATAATCTCTATATAATTAATTTATGCACACCACTCAAGAAATGCATCCTATAACACATCAACTATTTAGAAGAAAAAGAAACCGATTCATCGGGGCGTGAGCGAAACACTTCTTTGGCATCTAAGATTGGGTCATATAAATCGAAGAGGATCGAAAGGTTGGTGAAAAACAGTTCAATAGAACTTCTCCAAGTTGAACCGTTTCCAACTGCGAATCATGTTTGGAGGGTAAAATGACCAAGAGGGCATTTGGAGCGAGGGAATAGGGCGAAAAAGTGTTAGAGATCGTTCCTACAGAGATGTATGTGGTCCAATGTCAACCAAAGCAAGAGGAGGTTATGGTATTTACGTCACTTTCATTGATGATTACTCAAGATGCAGTTATATTTTCCTTATGAAGCATAAATCCCGAGACCTTTGAAATTCAAGAATTTAAGGCTCAAAAGCGAGAGAATCATAGGGAAAAAAGCGTATCAAATCTCTACGATCGTCGTGAATACCTCGGCGATGAGTTTTTGAACTACTTATCGATGAAGGGATTGTATCGACTCATTTGCACCGGAACCCTCAACAAAAAATGGGGGTTGCGAGCGAAGAAAGCGAACTCTTTTGGAAATGGTTAGATCAATGATGAGTTATCTTGGATCTTCCCAAATGGATTACGGGAATGTCATGCCTTGGAAGCAGTGACTTACATTACGAACTTGGTGCCATCCGTCGGTTCCCAAAACTCCCAAAGAATTGTGGACGGGCGGAAGCCTGTATAGAGACACATGAAGATTTGGGGGTGTCCGACCCTCGTGTTGGATAAGGAAGCGGTAAATTGGATCTCGATCAGAATTAAGGTTGTTTGTAGGATACCCCGAGGGAACAAAATGGTGTATGTTCTATGGTCACGAAGATCAAAAGGTGGTCATAAGCACCCACTTTAGATTTTGGAAGAAAGTATATGAACGAAAACCCGAGTGAGATTACCTTAAATGAGCTTAGAGGCAAACCTCATTACCAATTTACTTAGATGATATACCAAAGCGATACTGCTTTCTGGCAAGACCTCAAATGTTAGTGGGAGGTTGTTAGGCAGACTTAGAGATTCATGGGAATAGGAGAGTCCTCGGACTTGATTACCGAACAAGGCGAATCGGACCCGTGGGCGTATGGCGAGGCACTCCAAGATAAGGATCTTGATTCTTAGCAAGCAATGATAAAGCCAAAATGGGTTCTATGTTTCATAATAGAGTGTGGGAGCTAATCGAACCACTTAATGAGGATTAAACCCATTGGATGCAAGTGGGTATATAAGAGGAAAAGAGGACGGACGGGGAAGGTTGAAACCTTCAAAGCAAGGCCCCAGTGGCGAAAGGTTATACTCGAGAAAAATGGATCGATTATGAGAAACTTTTTTGCGGTAGCCATGCTTAAGTCCATCCGTATTCTCTTATCGATTCTTTGCATTTTGACTTTGAAATCTGGCAAATGGATGTCAAAACGACTTTTCTTGGAAGTCTTGGCGAAGAGATCTATATCTGACAACCCCGGGTTTCATTGAAACGGGCGAGAACATCTTGTTTTATGGCTCGAGAAGTCCATTTCACGGACTCAAAGCGGGCATCGAGCTTGGAACCAATGTTTTGATCATGTTATAAAGTCTTATGGGTTTGATCAAAATGAGTTTGAAAGTTGTGTGTATAAAAAAGTGTCGGAGCTGCATTGGTATTCTTAATCTACTATAGTGAGGCGACATTTTGATCATCGGGAGCGATGTGAAGGTGTTATCGGGCGTAAGGGCATGGCTTTCAAAAGCGGTTTGATATGAAGGACTTAGAAGCCCGGGCGCGTCCTTGGGATCAAGATCACTCGAGATCGCCAAGAAAAGGATGTTAGGCTTATCGCAAGCTTCATACATGAACCTTTGTCTTGAAAAGCGTTTGATATCACGAATTCGAAAGGATTCGTACCTTTTCGGGCATGGGATCCATCTATCGAAAATGTCCCTAAGGCGAAAGGGAGATAGATGACATGAAAGACATTCGCTTATGCTTGGTTTGATCGGAAGTCTTATGTATGCAATCTTTGTGTAGGCCAGGATATACGCTTTCTTAGTAGGGATAATGGCAAGATATCATAGTAACCACAGGAAAAAGCATTGGATGGCGATTAAAAAGCGATACGAAGTATCTGAAAAGAACTCGGGATATAATGTTGGTTTATCGTTCGAGAAGTCGAATCCCCATTGGTTACCGCGGACTTGGATTTCAATCGGACATGGACTCGGAAAATCTACCTCCGGTAGTGTGTTTTTTGCATGGGGAAGGGCCGGCCGTGATATGGAGGGCGTCAGCGATAATGCGCTCATGATTCTACCATGGGCCAAGATATGTAGGCTACGATGGCGGTTGAAAAGCCAGTTTGGCTTAAGCAACTTCCTTGTGGACTTAGATGTGGTTCGAATTTGCCCCATGAGAATCGGCGCATTTATTATGACAATCTTTGGGCGATTTGCAAATTCAAGGGAACCAAGGCTATAAAACCCGGCAAACACATTGAAAAGAAATACCATCTTATCTGAGTCGCCGTTAAGAGAGGAAGATATAGATGTGGCAAAGATAGCGTCGAGGACAACCTGGCGGATCCATTCACAAAAGTACGCCTCACGAATACATTAAAGAGACATGTGGAAGGAATGGGTGTCAAGACCAGTTGCCGTCTCTTTGAGTATAAGTGGGAGAAATTATTAGGTTCGTGTAGGTGACATTAGATGTCACGGACTACTCGGGCGTGTTGTAGTATACTTAAAAGCGGACTTTGGTATAAGTGGGAGATTGTTGGGATTATCTTGAAAAGTATGCTTTTACTTTATATAATCGGCCCAGATTCTCGGACTTATTTCTTGAAATAAATTGTTTATCAGCGATGCTTTAAATATGATTGAATGTTATATATATTTCTTTGCATAAGCATTCCAATAATTAAATGCGTGTTACTTTGTAGTTAATTTAGTGATACGGGATCACGAAAGATTAAATTAACGGTCCTTGTAACTAAAAAGTATATAGATTTCGTGACCTAGATGGAAATGAACAACCATCGCGAAGGTTGAGGTGTAAGGCTCGAGATTGGTTTGTCTTGACGAGATTACCTTTAGTCTCATGATCCGATCTTTGAATAGGACCTATAGGAGGATAAGTTCTTGAGGCCAGAACAAGGAAGAATTAGACCTCGGTGGTTCGTTGTTTCTTAACCTTAAAT
Source organism: Stenogyne calaminthoides (assembly GCA_037126765.1). Classification (NCBI taxonomy): domain Eukaryota; kingdom Viridiplantae; phylum Streptophyta; class Magnoliopsida; order Lamiales; family Lamiaceae; genus Stenogyne; species Stenogyne calaminthoides. Next base: position 18,140,663 of record JBBCBC010000007.1, read on the forward strand.
CCCTTAAATAGGATCGCGTGGGATTGGTAACTATTGCTTTGACTTATCATGGGTAGCGAATCGGGAGAGAGATTCAATACTTTTTATCTTGGGCAATATTATTGGTCACATGTGATTGCTAAGATTTAATAAGAAGAATCGTATGCAAATCGGCTTGCTTGATTTGCCCCTTGGGAGGTCATAAGTTTTATCATACCAAATCTTGCAAGTGGAATTGGTTTTTCGGTATGGATAATAATGTTGAACCGTTCCTCCGACCAAGACAAAAGATATTAATTAACGAAAGCTATTTAGGTGGCTTGAATTAATTAATGGGCTAGATAATCTTAAACCGCGGGAAATAATGACCGGTTTATATTAATCGGTAATATGGGTTAAGATGGATGGTCTGATAATAATTATGTAGTGGGATTAATTAATATTTATGGGCTTGAATTATATTGTGGCTCAATATTGAATATTCAAGATCCGTTAGAAGATCCAATCTTAATTCTCCTAAAAGGCCCCGAAGTAGCCCAACATATAGTCCAATAACGAAAAAGTGATTAAAATAAAATAAATATTGTTGCTTAATTTTTCCTCTTATTTTAAAAATTATGGATAAAGAGGAGAAAGATTTTCTTTGAATTTTGTTATGGAATGAAGATATGTATTCTTGGAATACAAGATTATCTCATTTAATTCAAGAAATCTCCCACTTGGTTATCTATATAGTATGTTTGAAATTTTGGAAATATATTAGGCGAAAAGATTTTCTTGATTTTCTTGAAAAGATATTATGGAAGATATGTATTTCTTGAAATACAAGAATATCTCATAAATTCAAGAAGATCCAAATCTTGAATTCTTGCACACTTAATATTTTTAATCACCATAATAGAGGAGGTTGGGATTTTTGTGGAATATTTTAATTATGGGAAAAAAAGAATATAGGAGATATATTCAAGATTTCTTGGTGACGAAAAAAGTCTTTTCCCACATTGAAAAATCACACAAAATTTCGTTCACCCTCCTCCTATAAATAGGGATGATTAGTTCATTTCCCAAGTACAATTCCATGTCTTTGGAAATATTAGCAAATCCACATAAGTGGTGCAACAAAGTTTATTTTTTTCCTTTTTTGTTAATTGTTCACAGTATCCTTCCACCGATTAATCGAACAGGGGCTAAGGGAATACTTGGGAAGTCCTTTTGGTTAGTCGTCACCCCGCGAAGTCCTTTGCCGTCCCGGGAGAATGCGTTCACGTAAACTCCGTAGATTCCGCATGCGTAAGTTTTACGTGTCTTTTTTATATGCATGATATGTTGTTGATTATTATTTGAATTAATGTAGGATTAATTCATGCTTCGTAATAATTAATGAATTAAATTTGTATTTAAATATTCACCCCGAATAGATCATAACTCGTTTCCCCAACACTCTTCCCATTATTGAATAAAATACTTGTTGAAATTTAGAGGCACGTAAACACGTAATACATGAGCAGCGGAAATAAACAGTTCACCAACACCAAACAAATAATTGCATAAATAATTACAATAATCATAACGAGAAACCTTACGGTGATTCGATGTGATTTTTCTCAACTATGGTATCCACGTAATCCCGTGAAACGAACTTCTGCGGATATGCGGTTGAATCGAGATGGAATTTGCTAGAAAATTCCTAATCTAGATTTTATGGAGGCCGAGTTTTCTAAAAAATAACTTTGAATAATGAATCTCATGATGTCATATATATAGGGAGAGATTAGCTTAAATCTTAAGCAATCTTTATTAGGAATATATTCCCTAATCTTGCAAAACAAATCTCAAAGATATGTTTTTCCTATCGATATTTTCCCTCTTAATATTCCATAATATTATTTTGGGATTCTATTTAATTAAATATAATTTAATTAAATAGTAATAATAATTAATTCTAAATTAATATATTATTAATTCTCCATAAATTAAACATTAAATCGATTTAATATTTAATCAACCGGCCCATCCGTCATATAGGGAGTTACTTGTTGTGTGACCCGTAGCCCTCATCTGTCGGCGATTAAATCAAACTAACGGTCTTAATTGAATGATAGATACTAAATCGGACATTCTTAATATATAAGTCGTTTAGAGCAATGTGCAACTACCTATAACCGAAACATGGGCTATTACGATTTCCTCCTTTCATTCGAATACTCGATTAAGTCTTGAACATGATGAAATTAATATTAAAATAACTTTAATCATATTATCTTCAATCACTAATTGATCATGTTTGTCACACTTAGCCACAAAGTCTAAGTTGGAGTGCATCGGTAGATGACTTTGATCAATTACGATGAGAAGATGAGTATTCTCTCTAAATCCACTTTGAGGAATAAATCATTCTTGGCTCGACTACCCGCGACACGTATCTTGTGATTTAACCCAATCGAGTTTTTCCGTATCTACCCATGGTTTAGGGTGCAAGCATCGGTCATGGTCAAAAGTTCATCATCCCACACATGTCGTTAGTATTGACCTCAAGTCAAAAGAAGTATCATCGCTCCACTAACCTTGCGAGACACCCGTATAATATAGTGGAAATACATCAAATGATTTTCGGATGGGTATACCAATACCCTCTAAGGTATTTGTGCATCCATCATGAGATACCTGGTATAAGTGAGATCTTACTACACTCTCTAAGAAAGTATGATGCATATTAAAAACACAATCTCCATTGTATCATCAATATCCCATTCTTGATGATCCTTGATTCTGGCTATTTGGAGAATCATGCTTAAGTCATCATCTGAGTTCTCACTATCTCAATGATGCTGTTACTATGTAGGAACACTTGTATGAATAAATGCAAACAATCAACATAATATTCAAACAAGTGCCACATCCCATTAATATTAATTAACTATAATATTAAAATCAAACCGAATATCATCGAGTATTACGCCCATATAATTGATTGTCTCTAGGACACTAACACTTAACAACACTTCAGTATCCCGAAAATATGGGAGAAGTAAGAACACGATTTTCTTACTTCCACGTTAATATAAGGTGTTTTAAGTGAATCTTAGTTAGAGAGCATCCGCTTACAGGTGTGACATGCTATAGTAATAAAGTTCGAGAAGCATTTGGTTGCATGTTGACTTTATTGTGCGGCGATTTTTTGTCTGTTTCACCACTTCTCGCTACACCAATCTCTTGAATTACGGCGGTGATCTTTATTTGTAGTCATTCTTAGCAAAAGTTAGTAATAAAGCGTTGAGTAAACTTGGAATAATCATCCACGATTTTTTACAATCACTGTATTTATTCTCATTCTGAGATCTCTTGAAGTGGCTCGAGGTATCTTTATTTGTAGTCTCGTTCTTCTTGTAAATCCACCCGGAGTAAACTTGAATAATCATCCACGATTACGAGGTGTTTGTCCGTCTAAAGTGGTCACAGGATCAAAACAAATCCATGTGGAGGCTTTAACTTTGTTTTCCGCTTTTACGACATTTTCCCTTGACATGCATATACGATCCTTAAAAATACCTCGTTCGGGGCCTCAGCGAGGGACATCCTTACTATCTTGTTAAGATTTGAAGATTCGGATAGCTCATTCTTTTGTGCGAGAACCAAGCTCTTTGCTTTTGGAACTCTTAACAATCGAGACATCATTTCTTCGACAAGCTATTTCCGGTCTGCCAGTGTAGATCTCGTCCTTTCACAGAACCCGATTAGCAAAATCTGATGAGTAGCTCGATTTTTATAGTCTTACCTTGTCGATTAAAGAACTCAACCCGAATCCATTATCGCGAAATTGTGGCCAGATAACGGTTGTACTTCAAACCATCGAGATCGAGACTCCGATAACACCATACATCATCATCATTCTCTAGGTTAGAATCCTCTACTAAAACCAAAAGTTATCATCACCAAAGATACCGTAAGGCCTTAACGTACGTGTATGAATTGAGGAGATGTTTATTTCGATCATGTGCCTTGAGCATCCACTTTCGGTCGATGTGCAGATAGTTACTTATCGCCCTCCTTATTGGCGAACCCGCGATCCTGCAATCAAATCGGGCTTTAGAGTACCCGCAGGATTGGGTCTGCGGAGTTAGAGTTACCTTCGGGATCGAAACAAACGGGGCACTTCTACGGTAATCATTAAGACGAGGCCTCATTTGTCTCCGTAAACATCTCATAATCATACATCTCTTCATGTCTTTACGGGTCGGTTATGATTGCTGAGTGTAGACCTTGGATGAATCGAAAGACTTATGATTTTTTACGATTTGTTTGTCTTCTTTTAATCCGGTGTGGTTGCAGTGCGAGATGTCCCAGAATTTACGGTTGAAAAGGATAGACGATTGCCACCATCAAAAGATTCATATCTTTTTACGGAAAATGGTTTACTGCGGTTTACCGCCAGCTTGTTGATTAAAGCGACGGCCGATTAGATTTGATCGAGGGCTTTCCCTTGTGAGGTTATCGCTTCGATTCCCTGTCTGACGGGGATTGAGTTTCTTGAGAAGAACATAATTCTTCTATATTGATTCCTTGGTGATGCTTATTCGATTGAAGTCCATTTTACATTAAAAACTGACGGGCACTTTTTCTTACATTAGCGAAAGGGTCTTTTTCCCTTCTTAGATAAAATTTGACATTTTAGGTGTATCTTGTCCGGAAATCTTCCTAAATTCACTTTTGGGATCATGAACGGAGTTGGACATATGAGGATCGGAAGGGCTATCAAACCCAATACCCTTCTTATCGGTTAGCTTCCAAAGTAGCTTGTTATTTCATCAACATTTTGAAGCTTTTCCAAAATCTCTACTTTTCTTTAGCAAACCGTACTCACTTTGTTTTAGACTACTCATGCGAGTCGGAAGAGTGTTAGTGTTAGTGTCCTAGAGACAATCAATGTAGCGACATAATCTTTCGATGATATTGATTTTGATTTAATAGTTCATTTTAATATTAATGTACACAATACACTTGTTTAATATTATATTAAATTGTTTGCATCTATTCATGCAAGTGTTCCGTGAGTCATCTTTGTCATTGAAGTAGTGAGAACTCGGATGACTTAAGCATGATTCTCGAATAACCCGATCGAGGATCATCAAAATGGATATTGATGATCACAATGGAGATTAATGTCTGCGATCTGCGTCATACTCTTAGAAGATTGTAGTAAGATCTCACCCTCGAGGATACTAGGTATCTCATAGTGGATCTTAAATACCTTAGGGTATTGGTATACCCGTCCAGAAATAGTTTGATGTATTTCCACTATATGTGTCTCTGGTGTACTAGTTAGTGGGAAGCGTCGATATCGCTGACTTGAGGTCATCGCCCGCGACATGTGTGGGATGATGAACTTTGACCATGATGACGTTTGCACCGTCTGGTTGGTATATATACATTGGATTGAGTTCATCGCCCAGAAGTGCGTCCGTGTTAGTTGAGCGAAATAAGATTCATTCCTCAATGTGGATTTAAATACTCATCTTCTCATAATTGGATCAAAGTCATGCGGCCGATTACGCCAACATGACTTTGTTGGCTAAGACATTACATACATACAATTAGTGATTAGAGATAATATGGATAAGTTATTTGAATGCATGTTCACATCAGGAAACATCCTTGTCAGTATTCGCGAATGAAAGGAAAAAAATCGTAATAGCCCATGTTTGATTTACGAGTGGTTGCACGTTTCTGCAACGCACTTTGCTGCTTTAATGTCCGGATTTATTGTCTGAGGTTCAAAATTAAGACCGTTAGTTTAATGTCGCTTTCGATATATGAGGTCATGGTCACACAACAAAAGAGTTCACTACGGTTATAGTTGGTTGATTAAATGTTAAATTGGATTTAATATTTAATTTATGGAGGATTAATTAATAATAGATTAATTTGGAATTACTGTATTAATATTTAATTAAATAGATTTAATTAAATAAGAATTCCCAATAATAATATATGGAATATTATTGTGGGATTTAATATATATGAAATCAAACCGTGGTGATTTGATATACATGGAATTAAATCCATGAGATTTTATATGTGGGGAAATAAATCTTAGAGATTTATTTAAAAAAAATTAGGATTTTTTCCCAATCGGAGTTGCCTTAAGATTTAAATTTGTCTTTCCCATATATATATGAGCTCTTGGGAATTCACAAACAACGTTAATTCATATTTTTCCATAAAATCTAGATTTAGAATTTTCTACTTGAATTCCGGGTCTCAGATCCAACGGCTAAAATCTATGCAAGTCCGTGAACGGGGGATTACGTGGATACCATGTAGGTGAAATGTAAATGCGATTTTTGCAAGACTTCTTTTATATTTTACGTATTGATTATGCGATGCGTTGGTTGTTGATGATCTATTTATTTCGCTGCGCGTGTATTACTTGGGTATGCCTCCCAAATTCCAACAAAGAGTTCATCAAACTTAGCTTGGAGATGTTGAGATCATCAGCTTGCTTGTTAATAGCTTGTTGTTCCTTAACCAGTTTTACCTGATCGAGGAAAGCCAACCGACTTTCAGAAACTTCAATTACCAGTCATCCCTCTTCAATATTTCAACTGATTTCTGGCTTTATTTCTATAAAGATTATCTCGATAATAATGTTCTCAAATTTCTATTTAACGCTGTCATGGGAAGTTTCGCTGGGATGAGTCGCGAACCCAAATTGGTTAGACCCTCTTGACCACTGCCCGATCTACGTGCCGATTCATCATCCATGGCGATGCTCATTTCAAGGTTTACCATCGACCAGTCTCGGTTCGCGGGCGACACGCCAAGTACACCACATCGCTTCGCTCGCTTCATCAAGCTTCGTTCCGCGACAGCCACCTCACCGCCTCGATCTTGGTTGACCCTTGGATGGTTGGGGTCGTGGATCCCATCGTCTGATCCCATCATCTTAGTCGCCTCCACTCTGATGAGGCGCGGCGACTTCAGTGCACGCACTGGCTTGATGCTCACCCGTATTTTGTTTACATTTTATGCATTGGTTTGGGACTTTAATACTATGGTTTATCGATTTGGTTGAATTATTTTCATTAACCCGGGTGATCTGATTTTCATTGACCTTTTCTATGATTAATTGATTAAAACCGAAGAATCGTTGATGAATTGTTGGTTTGATTTGTCGATTGGAAGCTGACTTCCGCCAGTGATGAGGAAGGGTTATTTTGCCGTGGATTTCAAAACGAGCCCCTCCATTGCAAATTTTGGAAATTGCTTTTCGAGCCCTTGGCAAACCAATAAATAAAATCTGATTTTTTAGTTAATGATTAATTTTTAAGAATCGATAATAAGAGTTGGACTTTTATTTGTAATTAATTTGATTAATTCTGAAGTTTAATAATTTTAATATTGAATATAAAATTGGTTTTAAAATTCATTTTAAAAGAATTATTAAATCTCACTTGGTTAATTATTTTAATAAAAAGCGTATTAGTTGAGCTAATGACGAATTTAATTAATGGATTAATTAAAATCTAATATTAATGAATTTAATTATTAAACTTTATTTTAAAATTGGTTTTAAAATTATGGTTTAAAAATTAAAAGAGTTATTAATTCCTACAGTTAACGTGTTTTTTATATTACATTAAATACATTTTACGTCCAGCGTTATAATTGTTTGGGTAAGGTGGTATTACAATATTTGTCGGATCGTATTGTTTGGGTAGGCAGCGCCCATATAAGTGTTAGTCAGGTATGAAATCATGTTTGGGTAGTAGTGCGGCCATAATTGCTCAAATATGATGTAGATTAACATGTTGGATCTCGATTAAGCAATTAATACCCGCCTTTCAAACGTTCCCCACTAAAATATGGTTTCTCATTAATTTGATAAGATGTCTTCCATCAAAATTAAAGTAAACATGTTGGTCCCGTGTATAGAAGTCTTATACGTGTATGGGGAATACACGTGTTAAGTGATTTTTAAAACTTTTCTTTCTTTGAAAATCGGTAGATAGGGATGTCACGGCATTAGCGCGAAGCAATGGCAGTCAATCAAAGTTCTTTGAGATGGTGATCTGGCGGCGACTTTCGATAACTCGCCAGATAGCCCAACTGATTACGAGATTTTATCGCAGTCCCGGTAAGCTTGGATGGATAACTATCTTCTTGAATACCGGTAGAGTTTGTTCGATTTGCAATTATATGTTACAGCTTATCAGAGGTGTGGAATGTGTTATACACAGTTTATACTGTTTTATCTTAACGAAAACTTTCCTTAAGAAATGGGTGTTGCGCCGTGATCAATTCAATGCGGTTCGATTGGATTGATTCCAACCAATATCGAAAGATCAATTACTTCGGAAAAACATGGAACAGTTAAAATGCAAAACATAAAAGCAAACAACACAAACAAATTATAGTGGTTCGAGAGTCAAAACTCCTATGTCCACTCTCTCGATCCTCGAGAAATTCCTTAACACACTACTACTACTTCCTAAAGTTCGGTTGAATTCGGTGCCTACTAACTTTCTACAATGAGTTTTTACGCCGACCATCGCGAACTTACTAACTTTCACACACACAAGAACTTTCCGGTTCTCAAGCAGTTTACTAACTTTTCTAGAGTTTTAAAGTGAACTCAAACCGCAGCTTCATACTCACTATTTTACAACTCTCACTCTCCAACAATCACACAATCAAACTACCTAACAATAGGTTTGGGTTTGGTTGGTTTTCAACTAAGGTGAGATATCCTTTTGTGAATAAGAACATATTCAAGAAATTTAGATATCTCTAGAAAATTTTGGATAATATATAACAATACTAGGCTTAGTGAATGAAGCTTTAATGTGAAACACTTGGAAAATCTTAGGTTTTTTCGAGGTGCTTCAATTCTGAAATCTGAATGAGCTACGGAGTTGTTGATTTAAAAGTAACCTTGCAATGGTGAAGGTTTCTTGGTGTTATATAACTCTATAAAGGCCGCTCTTGGCTTCTATCTGTTGGAAGAGATGGCATCAAGGGTTTCCTCTTTTGGTTATTGATGAGCGGCTATTTCTAGGGTTTGAATGCCCCATTGCATGTTTTTAGGAAATATCGACCGCAGGCCCAATCACCAACCTAACCGAAGATATCAACCCGACATTTCTTAGTGAATGTCGTTTTTCATTGTCGATAAAGATGCGTTGAAAGGTTCTCCTCATTGGTTGAAATCTACCTTTGAAGAGAGACAAACAAAACGCGACTCTATTTAGGTCAACCTTCTTGGTGATATGTTCCTTAATGTCCAATGTCCCTAACATTCTGTTTTTTGTACTAGAATGAACATAACCTTTATTTCATATCAAAATAAATGTTCCGTCTTTTTTGATCGATTCAAAAGCAGTCTTGAGGATCTTTGGTCTTCAGATCTTACGTCTTGATATACTTCTTGTTCAAGACACTTTTTGTTGGGGACTCTTGTCTAGAACGCCGAGCCTTTCCAAAACATCTGAATTCTTGAAGAAAATAAAAACACCTATTTATCACGATCTATCTCTGCCGACTATACGTAGTGCGGATAATCCCGAAAGTCTTAATATCTATTGAAACCTAATCCTATACTACCAATATGTCACGATACATGTCATACTCGGGGGTTTTGAGATCTAATCAAAATCTTTCTAAATTCATCTCCCAATAAAACCGGAATTTCGTTCCAACGAATACTTAAAAGACCCTCTCTTTTTCTGGATCTACATTTGAGGGACTTTATAGGGACATGTAATATAGCCATTGATGGTTGTAAACTAACTTAACTTTGTTTAGCTAGCCCTCGTAGAACAAAGGGTAAGGGATGTCGGTCGAACTAGGTTCAACAAACCAGAATTGCAGTTTTCTGATTGGTTTGAGACTTTACCGATTATGATATTGTAATGATCAGCCCTCGTTGGGATTATGATAGTAGTAATGTGGATCCTAGTCCATTATAATTTATATTTTGTTATAAATTGCATTTTCCGATGAGGTCGTTAAGTATCGAAAATAATGGAGCGAATAAACCTGAAAAGAAAGGTCAAGTGTTTATTTTGATTCTTTGAATATTGATCATAGGAATTATGTGTTTTAATTCTGTTTTGGCTATTTCTCTTGGTTAGTTAAAATGTATAAGCATTATTGAGATGTTTTTGAAACAAACAAATTGGCTAGGCCAAATTTTACGGATCGCACCTAAAACATGTATTTGGTCTTAAGGCGAAAAAGATTAGCACGTGTTGACACGCCAATCCACAATACCCTGCCCATTTGTTTTTGAGACAACCACGTTTAACGCAGCAACTCGAATAAGCATCAAGGGATGCTTCCTCAAAGTCATGTGTGATGTTTACTTTCGATGACTCCCAGATAAACATAAAGCAACATGAGAAAATAGTCCACTTCTAAAACGAAGCATCATTCGAAGGATCTTTGATTACGAATCTAGATTAGGAGATTTATAGTGATGAAGATCATTCAAATGCCAGTTAGCTAAAGAATGGAAGATTTTTACCTCATGTGCTAATGATGATAAACTTCCACTGAGAAACTTGTAATTTAGGCATTGAAATTTGAAGATAGCATTTCCATTTATCTTATCTTCGATTCTTTCAAGTTTATATTCTGCTTCATTTTGTGAACTACAATAACGAATTCTGGCGATGCCTCAAGACTTTTGAATTCACTGCTATTTAGATGGTGTTCAAAAAGAAAACGGAAGTAGACAAAGGTGTGTCGCTCTACTATAAGTAGAAGAGAATGGAAGAAGAATATAAGATTACGGTTGCTAAAAGGAAAATGATTTAGGTGCCTTTTGGCACTAGAACATGTGTATGTTGTTATTAAGATAGACATATCCACAAATAGGGCTACTTCATTTGGTATTAGACACACGGATATGGCTCGCGTTTATCTGAATGTGAAGGGCTCATATATGTATTAGAGGCGGTTAAACCGGTGAAGTCGTCTTACCGTGAAAGCAGGCGCGAGTTGCTTTCTTGACGTGTAGGACTTGTGTGTTGACTTACCCTTTGGTTTTGAATTAGAACTTAATGATTGTCATTTACGTTCTTCCCTTACTACTAACATTATTTTTCATTCCTGTTGGACATTGAGGTTGTTCTTCCATTTAGTGATAACAATTATTCTTCATCGTTGAATGGTGTGGTTTATGGAAATATCCTTTGTGGAATGGTTTATATTTGTTGCATTGTGGATATCTCAATGTTCCTTAATATACAAAATAAAAAGACTCAAACTTAGTCATGAAAACCCCGCTTACTTATGGCATAGTGATTTGGATCATGTAAACGAGAAAGGTGCAAGGTTAAGAAAGTTAGACCACTTAACCCCATTAGCCTGCGGAGTCTTATGGAGATTGTGAATCTTATCTCATGGGCAAGATGATCAGAGACCGACTTTCGGGAAAGGGGTGCATGTAGAAAAGAAGTTAGAGTTGATCTACAACGATGTTTGTGGATCGTGCCCACCCTAAATAGGGGTCGCCGGATACTTCATGCGCTTTTTCATGATTTCTCAAGATACAAATCGGTATCTTATGAAACACAAATTCGAATCTTTTGAGAAATCAAAGAGTTTAAAATTTTGAAGTAGAGAAGCAACTTAGTAGCGATGTCAAGACTTTTTTGATCGGTCCGAAGAAGAGGAATACCTTAACCGTGAATTCACTGACATTTGAAGTACATGGGAATCCAAATACAATGGACTCCTCAGGAACATGAACGTGTGTCCTAGAGGAGAATTTAACCTTTCATACATGGTGAGGTCCGTATGATGAGCTTTTTTCGTTTCTAACATTAACTATATGGGATATCAAAAACCTGATTTACATTACGAATGGATTCCATCTCGTCGGTTGAGCATACACCATATGAACTATAGTGTGAAGAAGCCAACTTACACATTTCAACATAGGGTTGCCCGTGATTGTGAAAAAGATGTTCTGGAAACAAGTTGGAATCCAAAGTGAAAAGGGTTACTTTTTGGGATATACTAAGAAACTAAAGATATTACTTCTATCTACCTAAGAAACAATTAGTGATTGTTTTCTAGAAGCAATAAGTTCTCGAAGAAGACTATGTCTTTAAGAACAAGGTTAAATGGTGATAGAACTTGAAAAATTCAAGAACCACAAAATTAACAAAAAGTGATATATCTTGTCAAAGCAACATGACAAGAATAAGTGGGAGCATTCAACAACTTTCCGCGGTGGGAGTCTTTCACTGGGTGATGGAGTCTTTTCGGCCGGTGGGAGGCGTGGTTGGAGTATGCTTGCCGTCTGCAAGAACCTCCGTGGGCTAAATATAGAACAACATAGTTCAACTCCGCCCCGAAACATCGAAAGTGTAGCTCTTGAGGGACTCTGCGGACATTGATGAAATCGATGCACCAGCAAAATTTTCAACTTTACCTGATACGGCTCCTAAGTCGATTGGGAATCGTGAATTACGCCCATTAGATCCTGATTACCTCTTGGGAAAACTTCGATAATATGGACATAGATAAGAATGATTCAATCACTTTTTCTGAGGCGATATCGGATATTGATTAGGGGAAATTAACGTAAACCATGAAATCGAGATGGATAATAGCCCATGTTTGATTACAAGTAGTTGCCGTTCTGCGCCTCATATGTGAGAATGTGATTATTGTCTGAGGGTTCGATTAAGGTAGTTAGTTTGACTAATCACTCGATATATGAGGGGGCTATATGGATCACACAACAAGTAGTTCCTTTTTAAGGATTATAGTTGGTTGATTAAATGTTAAATTGGATTTAATAATAATTTATGGAAGTAATTAATAATAGATTAATTTGGAATTAATTATTATTAATATTTAATTATATTGGATTTAATTAAATAGAATTCCCATAATTATATTTGGAATATAATTATTAGGATTTAATGTTTATGGAAATAAATCGTAGAGATTTTCATATAGGCATTTAAATCATTATAGATTTATATTTAGGGAATTAAATTAAAAGGAATTAATTTAATTCAAGATTAGGGATTTTATTTCCCTAATTTAAATTTAACTTGAAATAAAATTTAGCTCACCCATAATCTGTTATTGAGATTCTAAACCGAACACTTCATATTTTTCTCCCATAAAAAATTCAAGAGTTTTCTGGGATTTTCCGCTGAATTGCCTCTTGATTCAATGTCGCAAATCCGCAAATCAGAATCGGGGAGCCACGCTGATATCAGAAGAGAGAAATCGCCTCGAGTTACCGTAAGATTTCGTAGTTATGATTATTGTAATCAGATAATTAATGTTTCGTCATAAGGAACTTTAATTCTCACAAGGCATGATTATCGCAGCGACAGTGGCCTCTATATTCCAACAAAGTTTCTACGTAAAAGAGTCATCTATCCTGCATGACGCCAACTACGGCTTTTTCTCGCTCTCAAGATTTCATTTCGCTTATCTTCTTTCGAGTCGTCAGGCACCGCGACCAGAAGCGACTGGATGAGATAGCTGAAACATGCTCCAAGTTCCACCTTAAATTCTTCGCCAGTGAATCATTTCAGGAGTGATTCGGTTCAAGATTATCCTAGTCAGCTCGCGATCGTAATCCTTCTTTATGATCCGTTGTCTCTTCTATCATCAAAACAATCATCTTCTTCTATCTTCTCTTCAAGCGTCGTTCTATGATCATCTCTCGTCATCGAACTACTTCTTTCTTCGTGATATGTCAGAAGATCTCCCATTCTTCCTCTGTCGCTCGACAATTTCGTGAGAATTTTCTATTTTCCTAGTCGAATCGCCGATCTTTCTGCCTTCTGTCGTTGTGCCAACTGTTCACCGACTCATGATATTTCCAGGTTCGCAGACTTTTGAACCGCCGGTCGCTGAAGTAACCGCTTGATGTGGCAGCGTGGCTTCAAAGAACGACCATCTTTCGACTCGATCAGTCAAATTCACGGGCCTTCGTAGATCGGTGAAACGTGTCATTGCCTTTCATCTTAGCAACATTCCTGACAACTTTATCACCGCATTTTCTATCCCATTTCGGGTCGAGACCTCAAGATCTTTGTAGTTGATATGGCCCCGATGACATTGGCCCGCCGGCTTGTCGACCCATTACGTATGCATTCTTCATCGAAATGATTTATGGTTTTATCAAGAAGATTCGAAGCTTTCAAACTTAATCGGCCACCAGTAACTGCTATCCTTAATTAAACGTTTCTTTGGCATTATTTCAAAAGAAGAGCATCTCTACACCGTTAAGTAGCCTGTGACATCGATCTTCTCACGCGGTTATTCGTCTATCATTTCTACGTATGACGTTGTCTTCGCCACAGATCCAGATTAGACAATTCTTTCTAAGATCCATCACGAAGGCCGACTTTTCGATTCCGCCCATTGATATTCTTGATCACCTCATTCACCGGGTTGTTGTAATAAATGATGACGGGTCCTTGTTCAAGAATCCTCTCCATAATTTTCGCCGCTTATCGTGACCCGTGATGTATGTTTCACGAAGTATGGTCCACCAAAGATACTCATCATCAGAACTTAAAGTATCATGATACATACCCGAAGTATTATCCATAAGCCGATCGTGAGTTTTAAAAATAGACGAGTTTTAAAATGTGTTTTTCAAGATTTGCTGTTGACCAAAACGGTTCTTCTCAAGAATCGACGATAATCAAAAGTTTCAAGGGTCCGAGAACTATCAGCTTCGATACTACGCCCCGGAGAGCCCGAGAGGTATCACTGTAACTTATAGATCAGGTATACCGGACAGAGTCATTATCTATCTTATCATCGCCTGGCAATAATATGTTTACCGGGCGAGTCGATAAAGTGTTAGTGAATCAGGAAAACTACGCTATAAATCAAGATAGTTATTCGCTAACTGATGTTGTCAACCGATTTATCGCTGCCAGTAGACGGATCTAAACTAATATGTACGTACGTGTCAGTAGTGTAACAAAGTGTAAATCAGAGCACGTCACACCCTATTTTTATAAATGTTTCCATTAACCTCCCTACCCACTCTTCCCTATCAGCCAGGGGCACCAACTTAACTAACCTGACTTTGCTTTAACAGAAAGCAATTCAACATAGTACAACATATGTAAAAGTTCTTCACCAACCAATCCCGTAAATCGTAACTTAAAACCCTAGTATGAAATTCATAAAACAAACTTAACCTAACTTTTAGTTCGGGTTATAAGATTTGTTGTGTTCCCAACCGAAATCTATCATAAGATTTGGGTAAATTTTCAAAAGCCAGTTAGATAAGATTTATGCTAAGAACTATGGATGAACACTGAAAATATTCTGATTTTGTGTTTTTCATGAAATTTTAATCAGCTCGATTTGATGATAATTTCTCAGAATCTTTTACTACGTTGATTCCGATGAAGACCTCAAATCAAAGAGTCGCTATATTAAGAGCAATTGAATTTCAAAGTTATTTTAGTAGACGGTGTGCTTGATGTGACGCGGCTCGGGAGCAATGACGACCGGAAGCATGCGTTTGTCCTTTCAAGTTGATCAAGAAATAATCCCACATTGTCACCCGCATACACGCACGGTTCACTCAAAGAAGTACATTTATTCAAAGGTTGCTTTTACCAACCAAGTGTTAACATTCTTCTGTCTGATTAACTCGTATGATCTGACAAACCTTCATTGCCATCCGATGTGAGTCAATCAATGATAAACCCTGGGTCAGTTTTACCCGATTGAGCGCCTTCAGAAGAAGTTACCTTAGTCACCACAGACTCTTTATTTTCCGGATGAGGCTCTTCGGTAAATTGGGTCCGATCTTCAGTCTTCGATTTCACCATGTTCTTCCTCGATTATCCGATTATAGCTATCTCGACTTGTTCCGATTCTTCTTCTGACCGACTTTTCGACCATACATACTGAAGTTCCCCCTCAACATGCGGACCCATTCACTACATCGAAATACATCACCGTCATCCATCCCCGACTTAAGTCATCACCATCTAACAGTCCGAACGTCCTATTACAACTGCTTTGGAACTTCCATCGAACTAAATCTCAACAACTTATAATTTTATCGCCATCGCTGGTTCATCGGCTCACTGCCAATTAAATGCAACAATGCTTTGGCTTAAGAAAGAAAAAGATAACATCCTACCAAAATGAAATAAAACAAAAAAAAAGAATAAAATTTTTGTTTGAAAAAACAAAACATAATGGGTGGGGAAAAAGAATTACCAACACGCTTTAGATTGAATTTGTAACCTTTCGTGAAATCGTGCCAATATCCTCATAATCATCATCCATCGGAAAAGCATTCAACACAAAAATTGTAAGAACATATTATATCAAAAATTAAGAAGAACACAAAAGTATTACACAAAATGGTAAAAGTATGACAATAAACAACAGCAAGAGGCATGGGCGAACTAAATAATTCACAAACAAGGCAAAGTATCAGAAAATACCTAACAAAATCACGAAACAAAGAATATCCTTCACTTTCAGACCTCTTATCGAACCACAGCAAAAATTACAAACATATCAATTCCAAGATGTTTTGAGAAAACCTGAAAATGGGTGGAAAGAAGATGGCTGAATCTCCCGGAGATGAATCGTTTCATTGGTAAATGAATGAGATCAGAGTCACTAATGCCGATATCTTCGTTTCAACCTCGACTCAGGGAAAGATCTCCCTGCTCACTACAAGAGAATGAAAGACGAACCCGATTAGAATGAACTCTTCGAGTAGTGAGACAAAACCAGACCCAG
This sequence comes from Stenogyne calaminthoides, assembly GCA_037126765.1. Lineage (NCBI taxonomy): Eukaryota > Viridiplantae > Streptophyta > Magnoliopsida > Lamiales > Lamiaceae > Stenogyne > Stenogyne calaminthoides. The sequence goes on from JBBCBC010000007.1 coordinate 18,157,409, forward strand.
GGTTTTGTCGAAGACCAATCTGGAAATACTAACCTGTTTGACGACGTTACAAAAAACAATTATGGGTATTCCTTTTTCAAAACCGGATGGATTAACCTGTAAAAATGCATAGATGGTTGCTGTTATCGATGGACCGAAATATTAACTGGCCGGTTTTTTTTACAAAAGCTATTTCGACCAAGCATGACAAATTTGGAGTTAGCGTAACGAGACAAGTTTTTAAGAAGAGAATTAGATCTCAACAAAGTTGTTCGTTAAAAGCGACAAGACGCCCAGAGAATGGAATCGAAATGACTAAAGTCTTACAAAGCCTTCCTATCACCATTAACCCGCCATCTATGGGTCGATGTGACATGTATATATGCCCACTTCCTAAGAAAGGGAAAAATACAGAGATCGAGCATCAAGAAATCGATAATCCTCGTTAGTTAGAAGAGAAACTTCAGAAATGCCGCGAGGTATTAAAGAAAATACACCATGAATTTTTTTCGATGAAGAGTTGGCGAAGAGGAGCGCCAGACGTACCGATAAAGTACTACGAGATCAATTGCAGTCGACAGGCAGTTTTCGTTGAGAGCTCGACAGAGCAATCCGGCGGCGAGAGCAGCGATTAAAGATCTCATCACCTTCAATTCGCCAATTCACCACCAGATTTCGCCGCTGAAAGCATATTCTTCACCAACTCAAAATTACTCACAACCAAGAAGATCAATTGGCGGTAACCGTTGCATCGAATGAAGCATGGCACTCAAGCACGACCCTACCGGGGTTAACTTTCTACAGATTCACCAATCAATAACATCCACCATTTTACATCTTCCACTGTAACCCCTACATCTCTCATCAACCGAACTTATCGATCTCGGGCCGGCCTCCTCGAAGTCAAGATCACCGCCTGCTGACCATAACGAAAAATGGGCCGCGATGAGAATCTCCATCATAAATTAATGAAGTTTACCCGTGAGGTCAAGCCTATCCGCTTATTCAGAAGAAGTGATGGAGATCCCGACTGAAAGATCTTTCGCTAAAGAACTTCGCATTTGCGATCAATATTTAAATCGCATGGGGGTGCCGATATGCCGCAGCATTTTGATTTACATGAAGAAATTCGCCAGTAGATCACCACCGAATCGATAACCGCCGAGAGGTACCAAAGCCCTAATCCACGAAGTCAGAATAATCAACAAGCAACTGGAGAATGTTGAAGAAACTTCTAAGGCGATGACCCAATTTGAAGGATGTAGGAGATGCCGATGAAAGTGAGCCGGTGTCAGTAGCTTCATGACCACCACTGGAGGCAATAAAACAACCGAACCGACGCGATACATAATATTCCCCAACACACATCACCACCGACGTTTAATAGTCAGATTCGTTTAAAGATCTTCAAATAAAGAGGTTGAGGTGCTGCAATGAAGTTAGCAACACAATAGTCGATCGTAGGCGTGTCGTCTCTAAAGAAATAAGTGATCAAAGGAATTTGTTATTTCAGACAAGCAATCAAAGACCAGCCGACAAACCGTGACCAACCCGATCACATTCTAAGAAGATTGTTGACTTACTAGTTAGTTCTAGGGTTGATCAACAACAAGTTTGAATTCATTAATCGAAAAGCTTGAAATGATCTAAAGAAAAATCCTGACAAACTCATTCTACTCCCTCTCCACCGCCGCCAGTCTGGCTGTCTCGAACATCTTAAAGATTTAAAAATCTATCTACTTCCGCTCAAGGTTTATTCGTCGATTCATCAGGTGTGCTTACATCACTATCTTTGGATCTCGACGACTAATACTTTTGGATCGTCCAAAAAGGGAAGGACAGAGATTGAGAACCAACCGACTCATCACACAACGAAAAACTGATTCGCATACATAATGAATCACCCCAGAGACTGTGACCATCGGATTCATTTGCAAATGAAGTTTTCATAAGATGGAAAAGTCAAAGCCCGAGGCGTTAGTCACAGGAGCGGGAGCTAGTACTTCAAGATCAACCCGACCACTCAAAGCTAAGAGAGTCACTTTGTTAACAAAAGCCATATCGTTATACAAGCCGATAAAGAACTCCAAGGCCGGTAGATAAGAATGGCTTCGGTTAAGCTGAAAATGAAGAAGAGGAGGCGTAAAAAAAAATGAGGCAGAAGGCACGAAAAGAAATGGTCCGAGGGTGAAGAAGGGGCCAAGCGTAAAATGGAGCCAGAACCTCGATTGCGGAAGAAGAAGGATGAAATCATTCTAAACTGGCCGCCATCCCGACAAGTTAGATAATGGAATAAGATCGAGGTGGAATGGCTCCACGGATGCATTTGTTCGGACTTAGTGCCAAAAGAAGAATCACCGGATGAGGAATTAACCGGTTGGAGAATAAGATCCGTAGTTTTCATTATCACGGAGAATGAGGCGGGAAGATAATGGCTGGTGAATGGCCCATCAAGATTGTGATGGACGATTGATATACTAAGCGGACGACTTCGTTACGTGATTGGCGACTAAAGATTCTACTTTGACATTTGAGCAAATTGCACATAACCGATCCACGCCAGATCAATGATGTCAATGGAAATTATATCTATCTTCAACGTTACTCCGAAGATCGTGGGAAATGCCGTTACGGATATGTTCGAGTTTGAAGAATCAAGACTTCTAGAGGATCGGTTTTAAACTACAAACTTTTTCGTATGTAACATGTAAACAATAAATCGGTTAAATGAAAAGTTTTTATCGATCCTAAGACAAACCTCATCGCCCACGACATTTTGTTCTTTCTTTGTTTATATTTATCAACTTATTTGTTGGTTTTCAAAGTGTTTTGGTTTATCCGTCAAAAGGAAATTGTCAGAATTTAGGAGTTTTGATGAAGTTCGAACATTACGTGGGATAGGACCCCGCCGACTCCGTTAGCTTACCATACTTTAAATACCAGCAGGTAAGACGGTCAGCTGATACTATCAGATAGAACAACCGATGTATAAGATAGTCACATATTGGCAACTCAATACGTATGAAGTCAAACCGATCAAGACCGTGACGGTCAAGACAAGATAAGTGTCAAGATCGATGATCGTGCAGCATAATGAAGATTGAAGTAATGAAGACCCAGATCGATGACTACCGAAGATCAAGAATCGGAGCACGAAGATCAGAAGACTTACACGTAGTCCGGCTAGGCCGAAGCTGGAAGACAACCGGCACCACATTCCAATCGCAGGACTGATCATGACCGACAAGTAAGCGCTACATCGTATCAACCGACGTTTACAAAGTCATACGCTGTTAATCCGACAAAAAGAATGTCAACTTTATTGCGTAATTAAAACATCGGTAAAGTGTTTCGTTAACCAATGAACAAAGACACGATGAATCCGGAAATTGCATAATACCGATTTAGTGCTGGTCAAATCCAGCTATAAAGACAACTATTCACGCCGCCATGCCGCCCTCGGCACGTCACATCAAATCAGATATCTACCAAATATAAATTCAAATCGCTTTCTCCAACTAGCTTCTTGATTTTGGAGGTCTATAAATACGATTCTTCGAGGAAGGACTTTCAAATTATCAAGGTTTCATACTATGTTAATATTTCCTCGCGATCGAAGAACACTATTCGAAGATTATTTCTGCTCGCTCATCCCATTGCTCTAAAGATGTAAATTCCATTTTACCTTAAAGGCACAAATACCAGATAGATTTCAGTCAGAATAACAACAAATCTTACCCAAACCCAGCAAGTTAAGTTTGTTTTAGCGCGATTTCTCGATGATTTCTAGTTCTTTATTTCTTCGATCGATTGGAGTGAGAACTTATAAATATTCAGGGTTGTACGCTATTGACTAACACAATAAACTAAGTCCAAGTTGTTGCTTGGTGCGATAGTGGTAAGAGCGGACGTAGGATCCGGTCAGTCCGAACCACTATAAATCTTGTGTGGCATTTATTTTATTTAATCGCTTACACCATCGCATCACCTATTCTTGCTTTTAAGATTGCATAATATTCGAAGTTGTGATCATTTCGCGACTGTTATCGATTTTGATCGTGATTGACTCCATAATAATCGATTGAAAACAAATTTTCGTGGACCGATTTGGTTATAAACCGGAGTTTACATCTGCATAAATATTTTCCGCAGAATTCCAGTTAAACTGGATAGACCTAATCGATTCTCATTCTCATATGACAAGAAGTTGATATCACCAAACTGTCACTTACCGGGACGTGCAACTGGCCATCACACCCGATCCGACGTAAAAGCTGTAGTTTCATTCACCCTCCCCTGTTGGAAGACTTCTCACTAAACCCGCTGGGGACCTACGGTATTTTTCATGTATGAAAAATTTGCATCTTCCAGACTTTGTCTTTTTTATGTTGACATAAGTGTAGGGGGTAGGGTTGGAAATGATTAAGAAAAATAAGTTGTTTGTCCCAACATATCTTTTTAGAGCTTATGAGAATTTATTTAGATTTTATAAGTTGTCAAACAACTTTTTTAACCACGGACTTACAGAGCTTATAAGCACAACCAAACATGCTCTCGTATCTCACAAAATGAAATCTCAACAAATTTGAATCCATCTTTCATACAATTAGGTTTTTGTTGGAAAAATTAGAGTGACATGACATGGTGTGTGTATCTAAGCATTTACTATGAAGACATTGACACGGTAAAAGTCAAGGCAAGAGTGGACTCTCTTCCGTGACTCGATATTGTCCCTTAAGATATACGGCGACTTTTAAAGCTCTCCTAATCGCCGACCACGACCGAAAATATCGATTAGAACATTTGAATATATCCAAAATTTCTTTGAATCCACTATACGCAGAATTACAATTCTAAATGTCAAGTGTATGCATATTATAGTTGAATATCCTGAAAACTCACGTTGTCTTTGAGATTGGTGTAAAATCATTATTGAAATCGCTCAATCGATTTCAACTTAAATTCGAACATAGAAATGCAAAATCTGAGGGTCTTATTATAGACTTCCAAAAGTTGTAGGTAATAATCCTATCAACTAGTCTTTCTCCATGTGATGCCCACGGTTTGAATATTAAAATTCAACGTGAGATGAATTGTGATAGAACTATAAACTTAGTGCGAGATAAAATCACCACATTTCACAAATTGCAATTTAAACTAAACTTTTGAATTTTAGCGAACCAATCATTACTTTTATATTTTTTGCAATTTCAACTTTGGGCGGGTTGCCCGCTCGAAAAGTTGATGTGTATAAAAATACAATTCATCACGCCTTAGTGAGCATCCACGCCAATAAACTTATTAAAAATAATAAAATAAAAATAAAAAAATAAATTAATATTATATATACTATAAATAAATTTAAAAAATACATTTAAATATAAAATTATCGTTATATTTTTTAAAGTATTAAAAGTTAAAAAATTTAAAAATATAATAATAAAAATTTAGAATAAAACTTTTAAAAATGAACTAAAATAAAATAGAAATTAAAAAGAATGAAATAGAAATTTTATAAATATAATAAGTAAAATGCAAAATAAAAATTAAATATTCATCCTCTTCACATCTTCATCCATAAAGAAATATTATTTGTGGTTAATTTTTAATAATGAAAATTTTAATTATAATTGTGATTTTAATATTATTTTGTTTGTGTTGGTTTCTAGTTTTGATTTTATTAGAAGATATGGAATTTTGATTTTTTATTTGTGTTGATTTCAATGTCTTTATTGTATTTAAATTTATTCTAAATTTATTTATAGTATTTATTTTTAAACTATAATTTATTATGTTTATAATTATTTATTGTGGATACTCTAAGAAGGATGATGATTATATATTTGTACACACATCATTTTTTTATGAAGATAAGAACCGTCCGGTTGAAATTGCCAAAAGAAAAAAAAATAATTATTGCCAAATTTGAGAGTTTTAACAAGTAAATTTATTTAGTGAGCCATGATTTACAATAATTAGCTTCAGAAATTTAAACTAAAATTATGTAAATGTACATATTATTTATATTAATTTTTATTTCTAACATATAAATCTAATGAAAAATAAAACATATGAGTATTTCACAATAATAAAAATTAAATATATAACTTTTAATTAAAAACTAAACTCATTATAAGTACTAAAATTTTAATGATATTAAAATTTAATAAAAAAAAAAAATAAAAAATCAACTAATATACTCAAAACAACTAAAAATTTTTACTAATATTAATACTATTATTTTAAATTTAAATTTTATTTTTTATATATGCAATATATATGTCAAATTAAAAATAGTAAAAACGATTAATTTGACACATAATACTAAAAACATATGTAACAAAAAAATTAAGATGAAAATTTGATCACTGCTGAAACGCCTCTCTAAATTTTAAAAATAACTAAAAATATGTATTATTATTTTAAAAAATGATTAAAATATTTTTTGCACCTTATGAAAATAAAGTCAATCTCCAATATAATGTTTTCACTATATAAAACATTCATTTAATAAATATTATAATATTTATTAAATAATATAATCATTACACTTACAATTTTATAAATTAATATCACCCACAATTTTATGTGAATAAAAAAAATATTATGATATTAATTTATAAAAATAATAAATAAATAAATTTATACTACTATTATTAAATGAAGGTAATAATATTATTGAGTGATCCAAACTTGATCATATGTGTTTGTTATTATAAAATGACACCTCTTCAGATTTATTAGGTGTAACTTGCACTTTATAACGATATTTAAAATATAATTTCATATAATTTATTTACACTGTCATGCTAATTTGAATCTCATATTAAAACAAAACATATATTTTATCAAGAAATAAAGATACATTTCAAATACATTATTATGAATCCATTTTGCCACATTCCTGCCAAATGTTGTTTCAATTCAAAATAAAAATATAGTAAAAACAAAAGAAAATCAATGTGCTGTTTCCCTCAAATTGGAGTATTTTGTATAAAAGTGTTTTGAATCTATACCTCCAGTCCCCACTCTGCCTTCCCCATCATACTTAACTAAAACTATTGCTTACTTGAAGCGAATCTCCATCACATCGATACGATTTAAGATGCAGTACGGTCAAATTAATCCAGAACCCTTATTCTTTCTATATTCCTATATCCTAATGTCTTCATGAGTTAATGTGTTTATTGGTTTTTCCTTTTTTTTTTTTGGCGTTTAAATTGCGTATGTATCTGTGTACTGCTGGATCTTTGCTTGATTCGATGAATGTAATGATCTTGATGTACATGTTGAGAGTTTCACGATTTATACTCTTAGATTGTTATTATCTGCCAATCAATTTCTGACGCTGAGAATCGAATTTTATTTAGTTTTTTGTAGATTATAGTATTCTTATGTTGCATTTTCAGTTATGAATGTTGCTTTCGGATCTAAGGATGATGATTGAGAATTTGATCTGAAAGAGTTGTTGGACAAATCTTTTTCAGAGACTTGGCTAAGAGAATTTTACTGGAATTATGGTCATATTTATAAGACGCTATTGAATAGACTTTGAATATTTATTTGCAATAAACGCCGAATCAATGATCCCAGCGCTTGGAATTACGTTTTCTATTTCACGCAATTTCCATATTTCTGCTGGGTCATAGATGCTTTTCATTTCTTTTTTCCTGCCATTAGCTCAAGATAAATTATTCAGTATAGGTAACATGTTAGAAAATTTAGGCAACAGCTTATTGGAGCATGTGCTCAAACGCTACAATTTTTAGCTTCTGGAACATTTCTTTTATTTCCGGTGCTTTGCGTAGTTGGTTTATTACTCATCTTCTACTCTTCTGATTCTTATTGAATACCGTGTGCTAGAATACTGTGTCACTCTTTGATATGTCTAACTATCACTTAAACTATGCCAGTCTAAGAAAAGAGGACTCTTGGAGGAGAAACGAGAGAAGATGCTACAGATTTTCTATAATTCCCCAGGACTTCTTCCTTGTAAGAATTTTGACTGATTTGTATTTCAGATTATATTATATTAGTCTCGCACGTTATTATATCTGTAAGATCATCCAATGGAGTTGGTATGTCACTGTTCATGAGTGACAAATTGCTACTCCTCCTTTCCTTTCTCTAGTTTCTGATATACGTTATGTTGGCTGCTGTTTTTTCTTTTTTGTTTAAACCCAACACCCCCCACCCCAACACAAGATACACACACACACAACCCCTCCTCCTCTCCCCTTTCCTGTTATGTGATGGAGGGCCATTATGGGTGTGTCCACCTCCAGTTTCAAGTTTATCTATGAAAGTAGCAAAAGTGATTGAATTATATAACCAGCCATGCCTTCCGTTTTTCCAGTTTCCAAGTTTATCTATGAAGCAAAGAAGAAAAAGACTGAATCATATAACCTTATATGCATTTCATCGTAGTTTATCCATTACTTAAAAGTAATATGTAGCACTCTTATAATTAAATTCTAAGGTTTCTAGGGAATCAGGATAGCTTTGACCTACTTGAGTTTTTTTGGTACATGCTATAGAGGAAAGGCATCAAAAGATTGAATCATATAACCTTTATAATTATTTCATCTAGCTCTTATCCATTACTTAAAAAATAATATTTAGCACTCATATAAGTAATTACAAAACAGGAATTAGATAGCTGACATGCTTGTGGTTTTTATAAGTATACATGCTATAGAGGAAAGCACAGCTAACTTTAAAATTTTCTTGGTTTAACATTTCTTATTGTGTGTTTTGGGCCCTTGTATATCAGTTTCCTAGGTATGGCTGGCTATTACTCGTTTTGGTTTGTAAGTTGTTTCAAGTTATGGCCTAGTAGTTGTTGATGAATATTGTGATTTGTACTCATTTATCTCCTAAATTCCTCTTAATGTGGCCATTGGTAGCCTCTATTACTAAACTTCTGAAACTTTAATGGGTGTCATATGTCAATAAAGTGAATCCTCAATTTGGGGATTATGACTCGCCTCTATATCCCTGCATATAATGTGTTCTTGTCTCATACATTAGATTTTTGACAGTAGCCCTGCTATCTGATGAAATATGTTTGGAATATACATTTTCATTCTTTAATTATTATTGCTACGCCATCGCACTGAGACATTAGCTAATTCCTGAATTGTTATAGCTCGGCGAACTTGAGAATCGTGGGCCCAAAAGGGCGTGATTAGTCAGTCAGTAAAAGATGTTATCCAGAGTCTATGGACGCATGACCTTGTTTTCAGAAGACAAGATTGAACTTCAGAGTGAGCTTATTCAGATGCATATTGCAGCAGTTATCTTGATACCTATCCTTTTCTGAATTTCACAGTATTCACGCATTCTTAGGTATACTTTTGGAGTCTTCTAGCTAAAAGGGTAATCAGGTGCACTCTATTATTCAAACTAACATTCCAAATCAAATGAAATTAACTATGTTTTTGTGCTGAGTTGAATTGTTCTTTCAGCCAAGAAAACATGGTTGCAACCTCGTCTCTGGATCTCCAAAAGTAGCGAAAAACGTTATAAAGAACTTTCTATTGATCAATGACATGTTGAAGAAGGGACGAGAGGATTCTTTGTAAGCACATTACCTTTTGAAATTTTCTATAACTACATCAGCTTATAAACAGATATCTTATTAGCTTCTTGGCTGTATTAGGATGAACGTGAGGAGGCACTTTGATGAGCTTAAAGTTATTGAAAAGAAATATAAGGAGCCTGGTTAAGTATCACATGGATATTATTAAAGAGTAACTTTCATATTCATTTTCGTGATTGCTGAAGATTGCTCTACTTTTTCAGGATGAAATTGCAATACCCAGACAATGATCCAGCTACATTTGAGGCAATGAGTTAAGAATCGATATCCTCCAGTTTCAGGAGTTTTCCCAATATTATGTTAGTTGTGGATCGTCACATCTTTATGCTTAATAATAACGAAGTTGTTTATCATTTATGTTCGAGCAGGTACAATTGAGTAGCAAGGCAGCAAACAGATGGACAGGTGACTGAATTCACTTCCTGTTTGTTGGAGTTTTATCTATGTCATTTACCTATATTATCTTTTTCATTTCTTGTATTTTTCTAAGTCTATCACATGTTACATTTTTCCAGACAACATCTTTTATGACTGCGACAATGGTGCCTTCAAAGAATTTTCCTCAGGCAAAAGAGTACAACTTGAGATCTTTACAATGAGGCGTAGCTTAATTCCTTCCGAGTTGCAGCCATACCACTTTATCTCCCCTGAAGTAACACTCCTGGTCCACTAGTTGCATCAGCAACTGGCACAATCGATAACGCTTGAAGACAACTAATACTTTTAGTAAAAAAACTAATAATAATTAAAAGTAGACTCTTGAGTTGCATCGACAACCGGTGAGAGAATATTTACATCTCCTCAAACTGTGAAAGGTGCGCCAAAGATTTTGGATTCAAGGATAGCAGAATTTTCGCTATGAACAGGCTGGGAATAATCTTGATGAGTTTGACTATTTTGGAGGCACCTCCATCACTTTCACTCCACTCTACGCCAGATCAAGTAATGGAAGACAACCCCTAATTTGGTAAACCAAATTTTGAAATGTATCTATCAATATCTTTTAGTTTACATATGTATGCAAGCAATCATCTCCTGGAAACTGTTAATTTCATGACAAACCATTACCTTCATGTTTGTGCCTATCACTTTGGAGGTATGCTACCAATCTGCACTTGATAATGATGTCCTTACACCAGTCTTCTCCCATATGCAATCATGTTAATCATATCTAACTCTTGAATTCGTTGTCATTGCTCCATCGGATTGCCTATAATAATGTTCGCTACACTGTGCACCTACACCTGATAGTATGTTAGAAAAACATACAACTTTGGCTGCATTGAAAACATGGGTCGTGTTGATGCGAAAATGTAACCTGTGGTTTATAAAATGTTGGTAACGCTTGAAGTATAATAAGTTGTATGTCTCAATGCAACAAACAGATGCTTTCTAAATACACATGAATACATCGCGCACTTGGTGCATGGCCACACCCAGTCCAATCATGCCTTCAGATAATGTATTAGCAGAAAAGGAGGGCCAACTTATATGCTTTGTTATTTTATTGTTTTATTATTATTTCTATTATTCACGTAGTTAAGTGCTTGATTTCCAGATATGCCAAAAGTATGGATTTGGTCTCTATTCATGCCAGTTACAAAGTATTATTATATATTGTGTTGTGAAATATCATAAGGCATGTTTACATAGTAGAATTTGATTCTCCCAATGAATTTGCCGCCACGGGTTTATAATCACGTGACGGAAACATTTTTTTGTTAAATTTTTTGGTTTAAACGTGGATTTGTATTTATATTTTATTTTTCAAATCTAGTGTTTTCGATAACATTAACGAAGCTAGCCAATTGTTATTGAATATTACAATTAGATACTAAACGTTTTTGTATAAAATTGAGTATCTAAACTTTAGCCAGGTTTTGTATATATTATATTTGAAACATACAATTTGACGACTGAATTATACACGATACACCTAAATATACAAGTTATTACATTGGAAATTATACCTTGTTTCAAAAAACATATATTGTATGTTTTAGCCAGAAAAATCAAGGTTTTAATAGCATTATGGCTTACTCATAATGTAAGATCCACCCTTCAATTTAGTATTAAAATAGCCAAGCAGTATCTTATAGTTTTGTTCAAATTATAAGAAAGAATTGTATCAACAATTATTACATTTCACCTCCTTCAAATTTATTTTTTCAATTTCTTGTTTTACAAAATTTGGGAAAGTGATGAAGCCGATTTAGATACTTCCTCATAGATTTCACAAAACAGATATGTGATGTCCACGGACGTTCTATGCAAAGATGAAAAGATAAACTTTAGTTAAAAGTGACTTATAATTGTATAAAAAACTTTTTTTATATTTAACCTTATTTCCACAAAATATCAATTTCAACGAAACAGAATTTATAATTTTTTCAATGTATAGAACTAATTTAGTGGCACATTTCTATGGCTGGGTTCCATAATTAATTTTAATGAAAGGATCAAAGAGTTCCATTTTGAAGGACTTGAGATGGAAACGATACAATATAGTCTTTAGGATGTAATCGAGTCGAGCCATATTTGTTTTGGCCACTGCTTATTTCTTAGCCGTATTTTGTGCTTTTGTTTATCAATTCATTATTGTTCGCCAGTCTTTTTTCAAGTTTTAATTGAGTTTAAACGCAGCTATGAATATATTATAAAATTTATCTATACACACCCCAAATTCAAAAAAGTTTCATTTAATTAATAAATATTTTAATTACATATTATGACATTTATCATAAATACTGAGGTGAGAATGTATAATTAAATTCAATTATTAATTATATATAGTTTATACTACAAAATCGGGTTGAACCGAACCCGGCCGCAACCCTATTAAAATTATAATCGAGGCCAGGCCAACCTGCTGAATCGGCCAAAACCTATTAAAACTCCTGCTCAAACCGAAATAACTGGTTTTTTTTTTTTAAAAATTAAATTATTAATTTATATTAATATTAAAATTTAAATTTATTCTTTCTCACATTTTTCTCCAACACTTTCGACGTGATAAATATATGAGGGACAAAATTTATAAAATATGATATGAAAAGTTATAAATATATATTTAAATTTTAAAGGTATACTTATTTTGTTTTTTAACTAAACATAGAAAACGGTTGGAACCGGCTGGTTGATCAAGTCCGACTTAAGAACCGCCGATCGGCGTATTCTCTGGTCTCAATACCACCGTTCGGTTATGAAAACATTGGTTACAGCACTTAGCTAGTTGAGCTGGATAAAGGAGTCAATCTATTTAAGAAACCAAATATCATTGAATGGAGTTTGTTGATACCCTTGTTCTACCATCCTGCAACATTTAGTGACATACAAATAAGAAGAGTAGAGTAATGAATTGATTTTGGAAGAATACTATGTAAATTTATGTATATGAGATGTATTGTATATATGTATGGCGGCATCCAAAAGTAATGGGTATTAGGCGAGTAGAAGATTTTCGGAACTGAAGGTATAAAATTTCTGACCCATAATCAATTTTCGTAAGATGGGTTAACGAAATGTCAATATAATCCAGTAATATTCTTTTAGTTGTATGCCTGGCTCTATGAGTGTCCTCATTATTGGGATGAACTTCAAATTTTTGTGGACCATCACATTTTTTGCTCTCTTTGCATGTAATCTGGTGCAAGCTGTCTGAAAAAAGATTTTTATTTTATGGAATGTAAGTTATTTTTGGATGTTCGAGTAAGAAAAAATGAAATTTATTATGGAGGGAGATATTATAAATTAACCAATCTTATTGGAGCAACTTGGTTTAATTAGGATTAAACCTTATTAGTAGCTAGTTAAGCAGTCCTTCATTATGAAAGGAAATGAAATTGTAATATGGTATTCCTGACATAAGAAGAAATTAACAATTATTGAGGAGTTCTATTATCCGTATATCGGCAAGATTATAACAGAGTTTTAATCACGTTAATGAAATATAACGAATATATAACTTATTTACATCGAATCCCATAAGAACTATTTTTCATATTAATAGCTATACACTAATATAAATAAATTATATATTTCAACGTAATAAATCGTGACAGTTTTCAAAAATACACTATAATACACGCCGCACTCTGGGATGCTGCATGCAAGACTTAACCTTAATTATTTCTGTAGCCAAAAAGAAGAAGAAAAAGGAATACGAGTACAGCAAATTAGTTCGTTTAAGCTTTTAGTTGGTTGTTTGTCCCACTAATTAGTTGTTCATATGATCAAATCCTTTCAAAATTCCAAAACCAATTATTCAAATTTTACGCATCATATGCAACAACAAGCATCAAAATTCTGAACAGCCAAAACAACACCGGAAATCCAATGTAACACTCACTGACTGTACACGTATCCTTCATCAACGTCCCATAACATTTCTTGGGTCCTTACTGACCTTGAACCAACTCTTCATTACAGGAGATAGATTCTTCTCTAACTATTAATATATATATATATATATAGGTATATATATATATATATATATCACCTCTTCATTTAATACAAAATTTTCAAACTACATATAAATTATATAATCTCTTCATTTAATACAGAGATTAATTTATTTGTAATACAGCAAAAAATAAGAAAATGGAGGTTTAAATGAGATTGTACAATGTCATGATAATGTTTTGCTCTTTCTTGGCGTTGTTACTTCAATCAATGGTCAGGCCCTGCACCAGCATCTGCCCCTTCAACGATGGTAACGTCTCGTTTTATGTTTCTCCAACGTACATAAACCGTCAAAATAATACTGCAAAGAAAATTGCCCTGTAATGATTGGAAAATCATGTCATTATAGCTATCGAAGGAGAGTCTTTGACGACATGAAACAATGATCATGTTTATTGTTCTCAATTTATAAATAATGACAAAGATTTGGTTTATTTGAGGTTGTTTGAATGAATGATCATTTTCTGTTATTAAAGATTTTTAGCAAAGAAAGTATAAGTCAGTTGCATGTGTCAATTTGCCGTTGTGTTTGAACGGGTAGTCGGACGGATTTAGACCATTTAGCTGTTTTGTAGGTCATTTAATGGGGTCGCCGGGTTCCTGTTTTTTTATTGTTTTTTCTTAATTTGTCTAATTAATTTTGTGTGGCTTGCAGGTAGAGTAGCTATGATCATGAATACATACGTTCTAATGTTATTGCTGGCTATCACATACATCATTCATTAATCTTAATCAACAAATGCATTTTTCATGTCCTAATTTTTAATATATGTCATTTGAATTTAGGTTAATTTGTATTATAAGTTGGATTGCTCATTTGTTGTGGAAGCCGATTCATTTGTATATTCTTTTGAAGTTGGGATTGCCGCCAATTCATCTATCATTTCTTCCTTATTATTATTCTTTTGCTGGGGGGATTCTTTAATTCCTTCAAGGTTCGTACAGGTATTGAGTTGCTGCCCATGTAAATGCTTTGAATATGACAATGGTGACTATGAAATGTTGGTCATTTTCAGCATGTTTTTTCCATGCATATCCTCATCTTGTGAAAATTCTTCAATCAAATGGTATATATATGGTAAATTAGCACTAACCTCTTTTCTGCAAGTATTATTAGATGCTGGGATCATTTAAACCATTGAACCCCTCCTGTTAGGGAGGTCTGACTCGGCCCAAGGGTATGTGGCATCAGTCAGCCCCCCGAATTCATCACAGTATTATTTTATGTATAGTAATATGTATTTTATAAATATAAATTCAGTATTGTATATATATTTGTTTTGTATATAAAATTTTGAAGAGTTTTTAAGTATTAAATATTATTTTTAAACGAATTTATGTTTAATTTTTGAACTTTTTAATATTAAAATATACATATTTCATATTTTAAAATTATTATATTACAATTGTGACGGGGCAAGTTAAACCGGTTGGTTCATTCGGGCGGGACTAAGTCCTGTCAATTATTTTTTATGGAGAATAGCCAACCCATCCCACATGTCCGTCGCGTTGCTAAGCGCAATAACTAATTATAATAGATTATTAAAGACAGAATTATAATGACACAAAATGTGTAATAATTGACACACGATACATACTATAACTCGACACAAGTACAAATATGAATAACTCCATATGACATACATTATATGACATTACGACATACATTATAACTAAAGAGAGAGAGAGAGAGAGTATCATAGCTGGAAAAAAAAAAATTTGAATTAGGTATATCATTAGTATAAGATATACCCAAAAGTACAGAATAGGAACAGAGACAGCCCTACACCCAGACTTATCACCAATCTACATCTCAAGCTCGAAACTGTAATGCTCCTATCTTCTTAAATTAACAAAAATTCTGGGATTTACACACCACTGAGCGAACGAGATTTATGTCTCAAGTTCCCTTAGCATTTATCCAACTCCATAATCTGCTTTGGTATCTGCTATATTAAGATCTTTGAGCTCCAGCACTGAATGAATTCCACATAGTGACGGAATTAGAAAGGGCTGACCAAAACCCCCAAAATTCCAGCTTTCAGACAATCATTATGTTCGATAAGCCCCATACCGGGGCCCGCCGTTAAAAATGCTGATTGATGATCCTCATTGATCATGTTCGGTGTCCGAATCTCCAGTACATACATCCTCATGCACTTTGTTCCGCCTCAGTATGTAGACAGACATTTCTTTTTCTTGATTTCCATTAAGGGCAATATAGCTCCATTTTGCAGTTTGTAATTGTGTCCTATTCTTCTTAAAATATGATTGTGTTGGACAGTATCTGGTCCAGAAATTTAAAATAAGTATGTACAGATATAAAAAAATATTTAAAAAATTAAAACTTATATAGTTCGTAAATGCTAAAAGCAGATTCCTAAAAAAGCAACATAAAACAAAATATTGAAAATCTATAATTTGGAAAAACATATAATATTAAGAGTTATACATTTTTATCTAAATAAATATTACATCATTCTCAACAAGCTTCATATTTCAAAAGTTCTAAAAATGTCATTGCTACCATTTTGTCATTGCTTTTCAGTTGGGGCTCATTTGACAACATACTTCTTACACCACTATTTATATGCAATAGGTCAGTATTTATCACAAGACCCATAACAGCATCTCTAAATATACAATTTGTTGCACTTAAGCATTCATTCTAGTTAGACTAATCGAAACATGCAACCATCACAAGCTTTTATAAATAAATTTCACATCAAGAAGATAACATGTCAGAGTATTTCTAAGTAAATTACGAAACAGACGATTTGACCCTAAGAGGCGGCAGACTCATCAGTAATATGATATGGAGAAATTTTATGTCAAGATCACGAAAAATTTTGAGGCCAAGCCAAGACAATCTACCAAAATTCATTACAATCACCATATCTAACTTCCTTATTTGTTAATTCTATTGTTAGGATCTGTCATTAATTACATACATACATGATATATGAATTGGTGAGAAATTGCAAGGATAGTTTATTAGATGGTAAAAACAATGAAAACAAAAATAAAGTAGCCTAATACTATATTATATAAATAAGAATTATTTGCAAAAATAGGGTATACACTTGCACACCCTTTAGTGTGGTTTTTC
Organism: Stenogyne calaminthoides; assembly: GCA_037126765.1. Taxonomy (NCBI): domain Eukaryota; kingdom Viridiplantae; phylum Streptophyta; class Magnoliopsida; order Lamiales; family Lamiaceae; genus Stenogyne; species Stenogyne calaminthoides. The sequence goes on from JBBCBC010000007.1 coordinate 18,174,559, forward strand.
GATCAGGTAAGGAGCTCTATAAATTATCAATATAGTATATATAATAAATGTAGATCCGCACTGTATGAGGCCATTTGTCCGTTTCATATAATTCTGTCAATAATAATAAAGCTAAAGAGACATCTTTATTTTGTATGTATATCAATACAATTTCAACCACACATAATATATATATATTTTTTTTTTAAGATCCATTAAGAATTGCTGAAATAATTCCAGAAATTATCCAACTCTAAACCAGAAAATGGAATAAAAACAACTTAGATCTATGAAAATCTTTCGTATTGAGAGGTAAGTCTCATTTTTAATATAAACATAGTTAAACAATGATCATAAGTATCCAGCAATATTGTATTAGGACAAATTAATGGAGTTTCGAATCAAAATTGAATTAGACAAGCATAAAGTTTCTAATTGTGATTAGTAATACTAATTCAAGGTTTGAGATGAGACCTGATTCAAGAAAATATTATTTAAAAACAATTGTATATTTTTAAATCGTTGTATTAATATTATTTGAGTGACGGAATAGATACTAATTAAGGTTGATTTCTGGAGTGTTCAACCAAAGTTCATCGGAGATCAGCTAAATTTTGAGGTTTTAATTAGTTCATGACTTGGGAAACAAAATGTTATTCTACTGCGAGCTGATATGGGTAGCAGTACAATTAAATGTAAGGAACAGGCAGTCGAAAACGATGTCAAATAATTTGACCTTTTGTTCATACTTATTGGGTCAACACTAGAAAGAATTTAGATTTGGCTTGTAGCGAAAACACAATAATCAGTTTTTTTTAATCGAATTCATAAAAAAAAAAAAAATTAACATTCTTATTTTTAATTTTCTTTCATCGAAAATAACGGATGAAGCGGATAATTTTAAACGTTTTTATATTTCATGTAATTCATAAATTTTAGATTGTACATATATAAAGGGTAGGGTAGTGAATAAAACAGACTGATTTGAGCTACTTATGTCTTTTCTTTTTTCATACTCTACAATGTATTAGCACAAGTGTTCTACCCCCAAGAAAGGTGAAAATATAGATTAACTATCAAAATGAGATAGGGGAACAGACCAATGAGAAAATTCGTTAAGTGTTTTAACAAAGTTCTTTATTTATCTACTCCTAACGATGAGAAGATTGTCCCATTAAAGTGATAATCAGTAAATCTAACATAAAAAAGTCTTCAGGTCAGTTAGTTCTATATATATGCACATCTATAATTTAGAGATCATTTATATACTTCACAAAACAAATATGCGTAGGTGAAAATGTCGATGAGTATCCGCTACTAACTAGTACGAAAAAATAGTTTGTCAACAATAAATCAAAATGAAAAAAGTAAAATTACATAATATCTCAATTTATTGATTATTTAGAGTAATATATCCTCAAACAAGAAACTTTGTTACACTATTTGATTGGGGTAATGAGGGTAGGCACAGGAATAAATGAAGCATAAATTTCTTAATCAAGTAATATATATTAATTATCATTCTCATTTCAAATTCTACCAAGTTGTCCTAGCATACCAATTGAGTAAAATTCCCGAACTTTGACATCGTAAGAATACTCCCTGCTAGCTCAACACAACATCCACCTAGTGCTAAATTGAAATCCAGAAAACGACGCTGTTCGACGATTTCAGACTAAAATCTTTATTAATGTCAAAGTTTATTGAGATTAAATTAATACCAAAAAATGTATGGGACTAAATTTATTGAGGTCAAAAGTTACGAGATCATTTACGATTCAAACCTGAAAGCTTGCTTCAGATAAGTTGATTAATCAAAATCAAAACAATTTGTGTTGTAAAACATATGTATCCGTACTTAAATAAAGGAAACGATTAAACGAAGGCACCACAGGCTTGCATTGAATTGAATATTAATCACCATCTACCATTAAACCCAATCCCCATATTACTAATCGAGAATTTTTACGATGCTGTTTTTCCTTCATTTTGATAACGGTCGCGACATAGAGTCTCTTGGTCTAAATGTCATTATATATTGAAATATATGGCATGATGATATTGGTTGACTTTAAAATACATGTGATGATGTGTAAATAAGATAATGAGTATTGACTAAAAAATAAAAATCAAACAAAATGAAATGGTAAGGAAGATTTTACTAAATTTATTGTCATTTTTACACTACTTTTTTTTAAAAGAATTTATATTTTATAATTATTTTAATCAAACATTGTTGAATTTCATAAACATTGTTGAATTTCATAGTATCAATTTTTCTTAATTAATGTATACATACATAATTCAAGTTTTATATATTATTTTCAAAGCTGTCAAAACTTCAGACAAACTTATTAAATCATAAAAACTTTCCGAGCTAATCAAAATTAAAGTTCATAAAATGTATAAATTAATTGTTACCTCAAGACAAAACTTATGCACCAGTTCATCGTAAACTCTAGACTTCACACTGCAGTAACACGCTATCACTTTTATGCACTAACTCTATCTTTATTATGCATAAAAATATCACTTTCAAAAAAATATTTTGTTATTTAAATAATAATAATTTCTATACATAATGTGTTGATATATCCATATACAAACTTGGTTTAAAGGAGTGTTTCTCAAATTTCTAATGATAAATTCACATAACAGTTGGATATTGTTTAAATTTTATTAATTATCCAAATTTTCAATTAAT